>VYZU01030622.1:6775-36006 GCA_013401355.1 Ceyx cyanopectus | reverse complement strand
GGCCTGCCCCTCCTTCCACATTTAACATATTTCTTTCTTTCTGCTTATCTAGTAGCTCCCTGCTCAATCATGCAGGTCTCCTAACTCTTTCTATATTTCCTACTCTTTGGGATATACTGATTTTGAGCCTGGAGGAGATGGTGTTCAAATAAGACCAGAGAGCTACACTCTTTTAATGGATCTTCTCTTAAACTGTGGCAAGTAATCTTATAAATTGTATGTAAAACTGCTCTGCTGAACTAGATATTAAGAAACGTCACAAATGGTTATCTAACAATTACATAGAAGAACAATTTGCAGCATTATTGGCATATTATACCAAAAGGTATTTGAAGTCCAGAATAAAAAGACCCACCATTCCACATATCAACTTCAGTGTTTGGGTACAGAATAACTGGCAGCTCTAGTTTTGATTTGGTAGACAGGTCTTTTCTTGACAAGGAAATGTTTCCAAATGTAAATACATGTATTTTTATGCTATTTCAGAGGGTACCACATACTATGCAAGACAATGACTGCTATGGAATCTCCATGACCAGGGTCTCAACCACCAGAGCCATATAAAGCTGAAGTGTTAAGAAAACTGCTCTGCTGCACGGGAAAGATGCCACACAGCAAACCCATACACAGCACAAGATGGCAATCACCATCTCATACACCACTCCAAGATGTACATTTTTTTTAAACACATTTCTCAGAATTTTATCAACAAACAGACTGGTTGCACATTGCATACCCAAAATAGCTAGCAAAATACCCTAGAAAAGCTGTCAATAATAACACTAGTCCAAAAGAGAAAAGGGACTCCTATCATGCTGCTCATTCAGTTCTTTCCTTACAATGCAACAGGGTCTTGATTTATGGTCCCAGGTTGCTTTCAAGCACAAAAATACCTTGATCGTAAGTATTGCTTCACACTCCCTGGCCTTCTGATATAGTTTACTTTCCTCTTATCTTGACTCAACCCATGAAAAACCTCCTCTAACCAACCTCATTTGAAAATCTACCTCTTGCTTGAATGCACTTCTCCAGAAGTGTTTGGTTTCATCTAAAAGAATGTTTTTTTGATCCCTGCACCAGGCAGCAGGCTGCAAACATGGGTTATTTGAAGAGAGGATGGAAATATCAACACTGCATAAGGCTGCAAAGGAAAACTGCTTTCACCAAGCCACGCTGCCAGCATAGGGTGTGGTGTCTGATTTGGTGCTTTGCTGCTCTTCTCCCTTAGTTTTGTGTTATACTAGTTACAGAAAATAAATCTTAAGTTGCAAAGCAAACCTTAACTAACCTGCACAGTAATTAGAGGAAAACTATTAGAGGACCATTTCAGGAACTAAAAATAGCTGTGATCATAAACATAAGAGGTAAACGGAGAACGACAGCACAGCTGAAACAAAATACTCCTTCAAATTACAGGTAACCTAAAAAGCAAAAACCCCTTCAGATAAGCGATGTCACCAGCCATACGAGGCCTGAAATGCTTCCTCCCTGTGGCGAGCAGGGAGGAGTAGCACCCAGACACCTAGGAGGCCTGGCATGACCTTATCCTCTAAGCAAAGCCCAGGAAGCTCTTCCAAGTCAGTTCACACCAGGAAAACAAAAAAAAACCAAAGCTTAGTATAATGAAAGACTAATTTGATTGTATTGTAATGAACAGGAAAATAAATCTAGCTACTGGGAGAATATTATAGAAACTCGCCTCTTAGCAACTGTCTACCAGCATATGCATTCTGTGTTTACACACTATTTTTCAACCAATTCAAATTCTGATTCACATTCATTAATTTGCCAACAACTGTGCCTACATCTGTGGAAAGAATGGGGAAGAAATGCAAGACGTCAAACCCCTACCTGAAGAAATTACCGGCTAAAGCCAACTCTCTGTTTTCAGATTATTTTTGCGGACTTCAAAAAAGTTTACAAATATGTCTTTCTATCAGAGAAATAAAACCTAAGACTTTCAAACAATTTACCTTTAACTACAGTTATATTTTCTTAACCACACTTATATTAACAGAACAAATACCACAATGCAGGATTCAAAGGGATTTTTTTTCTGATGTATTTTTTTTAGGCTCATTTCATAAACCATCTATTTCTCAAGAAAATGCATACCTAATGGCATATTTTTCTTAAAACAAGCTCTCAATTAAGAGGTTCTACCTTCCTTCTCCTTTCTTTCAAGTGTTAGTTGAGGATGTGTACAGTAATAAAGGATGCTTATCAACCAACCTTCACAGATTAAAGGGACCCAATTACTCAGTATTCAAACGAGATTCCTTCCTGCTGCTTCCCCCCCAAGGACACCCCAACTCAAACCCAAACCAAATAAATAAAAATAATTTAAAAAACAAACAAACAAACAACAAAACAACAACCCGCCACACACTAAGACCTGACTTCTCAAAAGGATACACTTGTTTAAGAAAGCACTTGGACACATACATCCAAGTGGCACAAAAATCCTATTTTTCCCCTCAGGGTTAAGCTGTCAAGAGAGTAATGCTAGGCTCATGTTACTCTGGAGGAGGCAGGAGCTGCTGCAGATGAGCAGAGTCTGGTGTTTTCCTGCTTTCTCAGCCCTTTCATGTGCTGTCATCAACAGCCAGCTGGTGATGTGGTGAATAAGATCAAGAGAACCAGCTCAACTGGAACCTGAAAGTCTTCTCTGGGAGGTTAGCTTTAAAACAAAAACAACAAAAAAAAAAGCAAATTCCAGTCAAGTTGGCTGAACAGCTACCAGAAGACCTGTGATAGCAAGAGGATACAACTGGGCAAGAGCTGATAAGCACACCTTTTGGCAGCAAGTGAATCAATTCAGGCTCAATTAAAATTGCTCAGGCAGCTTCAATATTTCTCACCTATATTTCCACAAGTCATTTTTGAAAACTTCTATTGAGATTTTTTTTAAATTACCTTGTGCCCAACCACACCTAAGCCAAGAAATCTGATCTAGGTTTTCAAACCAGATCCTTTTCCATCACATAACCAGGTACACCAGGGCCTAATCCAGCACATCCAACACAGCCATTAAACCAGAGCCTAATAAAAGTAATCTCACACAGACATGAAGCAATACAAACACTAATAGTTAAAACTTCAGGAGGGCTGTGGTCAGACCAGTTATAAAGGGTAGAGTAAGGACTTCTCAAATTTGAGATAGTACAATTGATTTGTTTTCCCCATGTATTTTTTTCTAAATCAGTAGATCCAAGTCCTGTAATAAATGAATTGACTTACTATGCATTAAACTATCTACAAAGTGACTGCCTCTCAAAAACACCTACTACAGACCTTCACCGTAATTTTAGCTCCTAAAACCACCTCCAATATTTAAAATATTTTGTATATCTTTGTATGAAATATAAGTATAAACCTAAAATTAATCTTATAAATAAATCCTCAATTAATATACTTCTAAAATTAAAAAATCCAGATGTAGAAAGCCATGAAATAATGATACAAATCACATATACTGCAACTATCAAACTGGATTATAAACAAAATTGTTGCAAGTATATGGCATCCTAACTGTAAATATTTGTTCCCTAGAATAAAATATATGTTTTTAAAACAAGGGAAATAAAGAGTATTAAGGATTTTTAATTGTCTGTGACCTAGCAACAGTAACTAGTACACTTCTCACTGAATATCATTATTATTGAAACACCACTAATTTCCCTAAAGACTAAAGCAGATCTTATCAAATGACTACTATGCCCTGAAGACGACAAATTAATAATGGTTTGCAGTGACTTGATAGTGTATGGGGGTAGGAGGAAGATGGAAAAAGAATACACAAGATGTCATCAAACTGCAGTTTGCTTCTGAGCAATGCACTGTCACCCACTGCACCGGCCACAGATGAAGCAGGCACGCGAGGCGCAGGCTCCTGTGCAAAGATACAGAGCTCTTTCACTGATTCACAGATATTAGGGGTTGGAAGGGACCTAGGAGATCATCTAGTCCAACCCCCCTGACTGAGCAGGATCACCTAGACCAAGTCACCCAGGAACAGATCCAGGCGGCTCTTAAGTGTTAGAAAAAGGCTTCCACACAAGTCACATCAACGCCCTAGTATCCAGAAGATACCATTAGCTCTGAAGTGAGTGACAGCATTAGCTCTGCAAGTTACATCTTTTAAAGAGAGACTTGGCAAATTAATGTGCAAATGTTAAGCCTTGTAGTCTAAGAATCGAGAGCACAGTTCCTGCAGTAACAAACATACAGAAGGAGACCTCAGGAGCAAATATACTTTATCAGGGAACCGGAAATTTGAAAACTGTTCTACAGATCACAATAATACACATACAGACACCTATACAGTTTTTTATATTCATCTGTGCTCCTAAAGAGAACAGATAAAGAAATACAAAACCAAGTATGTTAATGTTCCCATATTCCAAAGTTATAGCAATACAGGATTGAGTTTAACCAGCATCTCATAGAATCACAGAATGGCTAGGTCTGGAAGGGACCTCCAAAGGTCACCTAGTCCAGCTCCCCTGCAGTGAGCAGGGACACCCTCAACTAGACCAGGCTGCTCAGAGCCTTGTCCAATCTCACCTGGAATATCTCCAGGGATGGGGTTTCAACCAACTCCCTGGGGAGCCTGTTCCACTGCTCTACCACTCTCAAGGTAAAGAACTTCTTCCTCACATCCAGTCTAAATCTACCCTTTTCTAATTTAAACCCATTACCCTTCATCCTTTCACTACAGGCCCTTGTAAACAGCCCCTTTCCAGCCTTCCTGTGATAGTGAGGGTTGTTCCGACCCAGGTGCAGGACTCTGCACTTAGTCTTGTTGAACCTCATGAGGTTCACCTGGGCCCACCTCTCCAGCCTATCCAGGTCCCTCTGGATGACATATCATCCCTCCAGCCTGTCAACAGCACCACTCAGCTTGGTGTCATCTGTGAACTTGCTGATGGTGCTCTCAATCCCACTGTCAATATCATTAATGAAGATATTAGACAGTACAGGTCCCAGTACAGACCCCTGAGGGACACCACTTGTCACTGATCTCCATCTGGACATCGAGCCATTGACCACCACCCTCTGGATGCGACCATCCAGCCAAGTCCTTATCCACTGAACAGTCCACTCATGAAATCCATTTCTCTCCAACTTGGCGAGGAGGATGTTGTGGGGGACCTTGTCAAAAGCTTTGCAGAAGTCCAGGTAGATCACATCTACAGGTCATCCTTTGTCCACAGATATAGTCACCTTATCATAGAAAGCCACTAGATGTGCCAGGCAGGACCTGCTCTTGATGAAGCCATGTTGGCTGTCCTTCATCACCCCACTGTCTTCTATTCGCCCTATTAGTCCCTTTAGGAAAATCTGCTCCATGACCTTCCCAGGCACAGAGGTGAGGCTGACAGGGTGATAGTTTTCAGGGTCCTCCTTTCTAGCCTTTTTATAAATGGGTGTAACATGTCCCTTCCTCCAGTCCCCAGTGATTTCACCTGACTACCAAGACTTTTCAAATATCATGGCAAGTGGCATGGCGACTCCATCAGCCAATTCTTTCAGGACTCTGGGATGAATCTCATCACGTCCCATGGACTTACGTAAGTTCAGGTTCCTCAGGTGGTCACACACCTGATAAACAGGTTTGAAAAAATCCTGTGCAGATGTTTTCTGAGGAATGAAACAGAACATGCATCATCAAGAACTATTACTTACACTTAATAAGTAGCATGTATTTGAAGGAACCTGACTCGTGTGTACACATGTACAGAAAAAAATATGATAGGTTTAGTAAAATGAATTATTGGGGCTACATAAGAACAAAGGATATCACAAACATTTTCCATGTGATTAAAATGCTGTATTTCTTAATTAGACGCGGTCACAGGAGAAAACCTGGAAATGTAGCTTACATGGAAAAAAGCCTCCTAAAGCATGTTACCATGCAAGCTAACAGATCTCAGAAAAAAAGCCCTTCTCATTCCTGTATTACTAAGGCAACTCCAATGTTAAGTACTTGTAGCATCTTATTCAAGCAGATGCAGCCAGAACAGAGGACTGGATTCCAGGAAATAAGCATGGGATTGTACATCATCTGGATAGAAAGGGCACTCCGGGGCATATAAAGATGAAAACTACCTTAAGTGATCTATGTAGAAATTGGGCATTAAACATACTAAAAAAAAAAAATCTCATCGTTACAATAGAAATTACAAACTCCAGAGTGATTGCGAAGAAAAAAATAAAAAGGTGTTTGGTGTGTTGTGTTGCTTGGTGGGATGATTTGGTTGATTTGGTTTTTTGGTTGTGTTTTTTGTTGGTGGTGTTGATTTTGTTTGGGGGGTTTGCTTTGTTGTTTGTTCCTTTGGGTTTTCTTTGGTGTTTTCTTAAGGTACAAAGACTATAGCATATATAGCAAACTGACCCTCAAATCTTTGTTTCTTATACTTTTAATACTTTTCCAAATATTTCAATTCTAGTGCTTGATGATGAAGCAGCGTTTGTTTTCTGTTAAGGGCAACAAATGCAGGGAACTAGCACTAAGGACCTGTACAGAGCACAAGATAGCAGATGAACTTTGTACGTTCTAATACAAACTTTACCAAAGAAATCCATACATGATCCTCCTAGTCGCATATTGTTGACAAGAACACTTGTCCTTCATGGTGAGACAGAAGCTGCAGCTCAGCTGTGGTCTCAGTTCTGTCTGGGTATGAATTGCTCAGTATGTCTCAATGGAAGAGCACTAATTTCACTGTCCTGGAACAATGTTTCTTTCAAATACCTTTTGCTTAAAATTAGAAACCCACATATAAATATATTCATTCACATGATGTTGATAAGCCAGTCAGAAGAGGTGGATATTTGCATTTCAGATGCCTTAGACACTTCTCTCAGAGCACTCTTTTGCATCCTGCTGCATTCCACATGGCCATGGCTGCCAGTCATTTATAGTAACCAAGCTATACTCACCACCTTTCAAACTACCAGTTAGTCAACTATCAGTTCATCACTGAAAAAAATCTATTTTCTTTCTACATTATTCTATTTCTCACATTCAAATATGTTATTTATAAGCAAGGAGGATTTTTTTTTCCATATAACTGAATCTACATTACATTGACTTAAATCCATGGTCATTTCTGATTTTATTAGACTTCCTCAAATGCACATAAAATGCACACTACCATCTTCCTTTTTACCTAGAGAATGTAATAGGAACATTCAATATGCAACTGGTTTTTGGAGGGCACTACAACTTATTTATACTGACTCTTCCCTTTTGGGGATGTAAAGGAAGGGAAATTATTACTTGAATTCTTGTGCAATCAAGTTTTACTCAAATATGTGGATTAATATAGGCATTACTGTCACAGTAGGGAGAAAAGCTAAATAGGAACAAAAAGTTAAATCACATGAGATTATTTTAGCATCATGCCGATTCTGTCATATAATCTTTAATCAGAATCTAAAGATCACANTACACACACACACACACACACACACACACACACACACACACATAAAAGCAGGCGAGAGAGCAAGCTCACATTCCAAGAGAAGTTTTCTGGCTATGTCAGGAGTGAAGTCCACCCCCTGCTAGACAAACCTATTTTTTTTCAAGCACAAGAGGATATTATCAAGAGAAGTTGGTGCTGATCTACAGAAACCAGAGACGGTCATGGCTCACTGAGGTGCTGAGCTGACGGGTGCATGGCACCCATTATCTCCACTGCTCAATCAAAGTCTTCCTCAAAAACCACGGCGGGAGGAGAAGGCTCCAGCTGAGCTTAAAGCACGGAGGACGAGAAAAGGATTATGAGTAAAGAGCAAGGAAAGGAAGGCTAATGCAAGAGATACTGCAGTGGTATCAAACAGCTAGAAAACAGCATGCAGATTAGAAGAGCAAGTTGCCAGCAGACTAAAGCAACTGCCAGGTTTTAAGCTCAATACAAGGCTATTGGGTAAAATATCTCTGAAGTAAGAGCCAACTGACCGAAAGGAATTCCCCTTGACTACGTCTAGGAAATCCACTGAAATTCAACTGTTCCAGCACCCCTTGGAGTAGAGAAATGAATTATTGGGGCTACATAAGAACAAAGGATATCACAAACATTTTCCATGTGATTAAAATGCTGTATTTCTTAATTAGACGCGGTCACAGGAGAAAACCTGGAAATGTAGCTTACATGGAAAAAAGCCTCCTAAAGCATGTTACCATGCAAGCTAACAGATCTCAGAAAAAAAGCCCTTCTCATTCCTGTATTACTAAGGCAACTCCAATGTTAAGTACTTGTAGCATCTTATTCAAGCAGATGCAGCCAGAACAGAGGACTGGATTCCAGGAAATAAGCATGGGATTGTACATCATCTGGATAGAAAGGGCACTCCGGGGCATATAAAGATGAAAACTACCTTAAGTGATCTATGTAGAAATTGGGCATTAAACATACTAAAAAAAAAAAATCTCATCGTTACAATAGAAATTACAAACTCCAGAGTGATTGCGAAGAAAAAAATAAAAAGGTGTTTGGTGTGTTGTGTTGCTTGGTGGGATGATTTGGTTGATTTGGTTTTTTGGTTGTGTTTTTTGTTGGTGGTGTTGATTTTGTTTGGGGGGTTTGCTTTGTTGTTTGTTCCTTTGGGTTTTCTTTGGTGTTTTCTTAAGGTACAAAGACTATAGCATATATAGCAAACTGACCCTCAAATCTTTGTTTCTTATACTTTTAATACTTTTCCAAATATTTCAATTCTAGTGCTTGATGATGAAGCAGCGTTTGTTTTCTGTTAAGGGCAACAAATGCAGGGAACTAGCACTAAGGACCTGTACAGAGCACAAGATAGCAGATGAACTTTGTACGTTCTAATACAAACTTTACCAAAGAAATCCATACATGATCCTCCTAGTCGCATATTGTTGACAAGAACACTTGTCCTTCATGGTGAGACAGAAGCTGCAGCTCAGCTGTGGTCTCAGTTCTGTCTGGGTATGAATTGCTCAGTATGTCTCAATGGAAGAGCACTAATTTCACTGTCCTGGAACAATGTTTCTTTCAAATACCTTTTGCTTAAAATTAGAAACCCACATATAAATATATTCATTCACATGATGTTGATAAGCCAGTCAGAAGAGGTGGATATTTGCATTTCAGATGCCTTAGACACTTCTCTCAGAGCACTCTTTTGCATCCTGCTGCATTCCACATGGCCATGGCTGCCAGTCATTTATAGTAACCAAGCTATACTCACCACCTTTCAAACTACCAGTTAGTCAACTATCAGTTCATCACTGAAAAAAATCTATTTTCTTTCTACATTATTCTATTTCTCACATTCAAATATGTTATTTATAAGCAAGGAGGATTTTTTTTTCCATATAACTGAATCTACATTACATTGACTTAAATCCATGGTCATTTCTGATTTTATTAGACTTCCTCAAATGCACATAAAATGCACACTACCATCTTCCTTTTTACCTAGAGAATGTAATAGGAACATTCAATATGCAACTGGTTTTTGGAGGGCACTACAACTTATTTATACTGACTCTTCCCTTTTGGGGATGTAAAGGAAGGGAAATTATTACTTGAATTCTTGTGCAATCAAGTTTTACTCAAATATGTGGATTAATATAGGCATTACTGTCACAGTAGGGAGAAAAGCTAAATAGGAACAAAAAGTTAAATCACATGAGATTATTTTAGCATCATGCCGATTCTGTCATATAATCTTTAATCAGAATCTAAAGATCACATAATTTTAAAAAATCAGCCTTCTGCCATGCAGATAAACCCAAACTCCAAACAAAAAGGTATTAGAGTAGCTCATAATTGTGGTATTTTCTCCCACAAGAAGAGTAGAAAAATCATAGAACTGAAATAGAATACTGAAATCATCGCAACAAATACCAGATTTGGTGGACTTTGCAAGCACCGTATCTTGGTATTAGATCTTGAGATGCTACAGGAACTGAATGTAAAAGGTACAAATACATTAAAGCCTCTAGGAGTGGGACAAAGAAAGCTAACAGAAGTGGTGCTCCTAATGTTGCAGATAATTGAGGCCCTCTGGCAGGTAACAGTGGTTAAGAAGTTACAAGCAACTGTTGACTCAACACAACCAGAATCCTACGTTACCAGGCATGCCCCACTGCCTGGCTTTACACATCTGCAGCAAGGAAAAGGTTGCATTTACCAAAATTACTTCTAGTTGAATCACACTGATACCTGTGCCTCCAAAGCTTTATGTCTACCATAGGCTGATCTTGCCATTACCAACCAAGACACTTGTGAGAATAATGCACTGCAAGCCAAGCAGGAATCTGGAAACAAAAGATTAAAGACACAAGAAGCTCACAGAAACACAGGAACAATTCTGGAAAGCAAGCTCAAGAAAAAAAATAATCTTATCCAGTCTCAGAGGGAATGCTGGAGTTTAGAGATGAAGTATTTGTAAACACTGCAATGTTTACTTAAAAGATCTTTCTTTCAAATGAGGTATCTGATCTTTCCTTCCCTCCAACTTCCAACATGCTACATGCTGTCACTTTACCAGGTACTCTTGAGATCAGGGAAGAAGACAAGCCTGAAAAAAACAGGTTAATTTGGAGCAAGTTGTGGAACAGTACATGGAGACAGCTACTTGCTACATGAGTGAAGACTAAATCACAGGTAAATCCTTCTGCTTTTAAGAAATTACTCAAAAAAAGATACACCTCAAGAAACAACCATCACTTTAACACATGATCTTTTCAAAGGTAAGATTTGCATGTCTTGTAAGAAAGGGATAGGGGAAAGAGCTTTGCACTGGACTTCTGAAACAAGCAAACAATAACAAGAATTACACAGCACTCGTGTGAATATAAATTAAAGGCTGCTGCGGGTTTTTGGCTTTTGTGGCTGGAAGAACCAGTCCCTCAGCTTATGTCAAACTAAACTTAAATAAAAGCTTCAGGTACAGATAACTTCACTGCTTTGCAACAGGGAAAGCCAGTGGCTTGCCAGTGGTTTTAATTCACGGTCTGTCTCAATGTCTCAAAACAACACAAGATCTTAGCAATTCTCAAAATGTCTTGCAGAAACAAGAAAAATTCAGGTTGTTACTTCTGAAACCTTAGCAAATAATGCCACTTAATCCTTGACAAACTGCTACTATAAAACATAATAAAACTGATCAAGCAAACAAACAACCAAACATCGAAACTAAACAATCAACAAACTAAGCTAAAAATTAAAAAATTAAAAACCAAAACCCCCCTGCAATCCTCATTAATTATTTTACTTATTAAAATACTCTTGCTGAATATAACTGGACTGTTCACAAATTAAGTGCACACAACTAACTAAACACCACCCCAAACTCCTCCACAAAAAAATCTGTAATAAACAAACAAGCAAAAAAGTTGTATATCTGACTTGAGAAAACGCTCATGAAGTTTATTTTTCAAACCTGGTCACAGATATTTTCTGGAGCACCTTTAACACATTTATTCACTCCTAATACATGTTACTAGTTATTCCCTGCTTTTAATTCTAGTTAACATTTATTGACTTCAGGTAAAATAAAAATAATTCTGCTAAACTGTATCAAATGAAAAACATTTTCTAATTTATTTTTTTCTTTCCCTGTTTGGCCAAAACAAAGCATCTTTGCTTTAGGTCAGCCCTAGGTAATTAGAATATTATAAAATATTAGGAATTTGGAACAATTTCCAGATACTCTGTTCAGGAAATTCTATCTTTTCCTAAAGAAAAAGATTGCTATCTTATAGCTAGAAATCAGATACTTTCAAGGTGAGTTTTTCCTCTTTTCTCCAACATTGCCTACATTGTACTAACACGGTGATGTTTAGTCCCACCTGACAAGAAGCAGAATCCGAGATGCACCCGGACGTGTACTTGCAGGACATTAAAGTCACATTCACAAAAGTAACCATTTTGGGAAAAAGGCAATGCATATATAGAGATGTGCAAGGAATAAAGGAATTAATTATACTTCTCAGCAACTGCACTGCAATATTGTTTCTGAATTATCACTATCACAGAATACACAAGAACTCAACCCTCAGTACTAATGAGATCTATATAATAAAAAAATATTCCCAGCATGTCCCAATTCTGTATGCAGGCTGAGATAGAGCAATTTGTCTAGAGAAAGCAATGTTCTGTAGTAGGATTCAAACCAATTAATCTACTGGAAAATATTATCTCTAAGATACTTAGAGCACACAACCTACCTTTCTGAATTTTTATACTCCTATTTGTTTAAGCCTAGAGCAGGAATGCAAATTCCATTTTTATCTGAAGGTGTATTTTTCTATATAATCTGCCTCTAAATTTGAAATACTAAAGGAGAAATGCAATACACTGATTTTAGCTACTTCCAAATAATGCACTGCTGGAAAATCCTGTTCAATCCTATTTTTAATTAAAAAAGAAAAAAAAAAAAAAAAGGCATATCACCTAGTTTTTCCTTTATGAGCACAAGGTTTTGGGGAAAAAAAAATATATTTGTAAGTAAAACTGAAAATTAAAAGCTTATAACATAGTCCAAGAAAAATATCACCCTGTTTAAAAACACTGTATGATAGGTCTTTCATAAGAGGCTGAAACTTTCTAACTTGTTTTGCCAATATAAAAGAGCTCTTTTATAATCATTAACCAGGAGCAAGGAACATCCCTTCACTTCCCCATCCAGATCTCTCCTCAGTGACCCAAGAAACCCACAAACTATACCAGGCCAAACGAGGAGAGCTCTTTCATTGCTTGAAAACAACTTCTGCGTGCCTCTCAGGTAAGATTAAATTTATCAATGAAAAGCTCGTTTTCAGTTTTGCTGCGCTGCTATTGGACCCAGGTGTATGCCCAAAGTTAAGTATAGGTCAACTGGTGGGGCGTAAGGGCTAATGTAGCCACAGAGGATCACAAGGGCAGCTATTTGCTCTAGCTCACATATGAATGTGTATGCACAGCTGCACCACTCCCTCTTCTCTCCAGGCTGGCAGCTACACCCAGCCCTGTATAAATAAGATTCAGCTGAATGCCACAGTAGTTAATATTTTTAGCTTTGGTTTGCTTTTCTATTTGGTTTCTTTGTTATTTTTTCCCTAATAACCAATTCCTGTTTTCGTATTTGTAGAAGGTAACTGTAACTTCATTTTCAGTGCTACAGTCTGGGCAGCTAAGGGTAAAAACAGATGAGCTGGGTGATGTTATTCTAAGGTAAACTAATGAAACATCATGAGTAGGAGTTATAAACTCCTGATATACTCCCTCAGCATACACCCTGGGTGTGTCCATCACATCAATCAGACCTGGCACTCCCTATGGTTACAGTTCTGATCTGAAATTCAAGAGCAAAACTGTTGTGGTTAGACAGTAATGAGGCAACAGGCTGCCATATTCATTTTTCTCACCTCACCCTTAGAAGATTTTTGAGCAACAACAGAGCTGTAGGAAGTAATGCATGAGTGCTCCTAACTGGTGCATCCCAGAAGTGGAACGTGCAAGGCACACTCAGACAGATCCCATATTAAATGCTTCTGTATATTCAGGCTTTGCTTTTCAAATAGCCAGAATTTCATTGAAGTTATGCCCTGTCAACAAGTTAGCAGGGAATCTATTCACAGTACATTTCAATGTAAACATATGAGTCACTGAAATCATCCGTGTTCCTTGAGATTGGCATGCATTTCAAATTCCCTTCCTGTTCATGAGAAAAATCAAACGGGTTAGACAGATTAGTAAATATAACTGTTTGACCACAAATAAACTTATGGCTAGATATCAAGTGCCTGTATTTCACTCTCCTTTTTAGAAGGAAAAAAGATACTTCTTTCAGAATAGATATTTAAATACTTAATATACAATACTTAAATGCTAAAAGATGACTGATGTGGTCCTTCTAACATCCTTTACATCAAAATACTTAATTCCGTATCTACATAAGAATTCTAGTGATCAAACTACAAAAATGCAGGCAATGGAAATAAGCCAGTAGATCTGGATTGTGATAACCCCAAAAGTGAGTGTGTGTAGAAAAATAGCTTGAAGCTTCCACCACCCTCAGATTCTTTCCATGAAACATCATACTACAGATTATTTTAACTCCAGATTTTTTTCATAACTCTGAGAAATAGAATAGGAATTTATTTGGGAATAACCTAAATGTGACCTTTTTTTGCTTATATTCACATTACTATGACTATTCTGATACGCTACTGTAGGTTTTCTTCTTCTGTGTGCACTTCTGCATCCCTCTGAAGAAGCCTCACAAAGCAGTCTTTATTCGCAACTATGCCACTTCACTGCAGTATCCCTTAGAATAAATGGTATTAAGTTGTGTTACCATGAGACATGGTCACTCTGTAATGAGGATACTACAGGGCAGCCCCTCCCAAGACACCTACAAACTTGATATGCAATTGCTTTCATTTGCATCTCAGAACTTGAAGAATGCTGAATGCGTCCTAGAAAGAAATTTTGCCAAACTGGCAAATCCAACACAATGGCTTTATTTTAAGCTGCATGTTAACTGAAAAACAGCACTAGCATGTGTTTTCTTAAAAACTAAAAAATAACAAAAAACCCTTGAACATTTTAGCATATCTGATGCTAACATGAAGGACTGCAGGAATCCTTAACAGTAAAAACCTCACAGAAAGAGGGAAGAATCAACAGTTTGAGAACTGCCACATTTGGAAAATGACAGTAAATATCTCTTAAAGGGGAATAAACAAACAAAAGGACTATTTTGTATATCAGACATGACATCTTATAAAAAGATTATACCCAACAGATCATTTAGCCTACTAAATGAATTAACAGTTAAAGATTTAATTACAAGCAAAAACTCTTGAAATTACTGTCTTTATCTGTGGCTGCCGAAGTTACATGAAAAGGTAGGAATGCAATGCCCAGCATCACAAATCTTACATATATCTAGTATTCTATAAAATCTGGATTATGGAAGTTTTGCAATACCCAAGTTAAACAGAACACTTTNGGTGGAGTGTCCCTGGAAGTGTTTCAGAGCTGGGTAGATGTGCTCAGGGACATGGTTTAGTGGTTTTGATAGGGCTGGGATTAAGGTTGGACTGGATGATCTTGAAGATCTCTTCCAGCCAAAATGATTCTAGGATTAGATTCCTCTCCACAACCCCTTCAGCTTTCCCTGGAGTCAGCGAGGGACAAAGAGCCACGAAGAACCTTCATGGGCCAAAGCCACCGGAACCTTTACAGGATCAGTCCCTAACTGGAGCGTGGAATAAAACCAGCCTCAAGAGCTCAGCGTCACCAGTGAAAAGACAGGAATCCCCCCACACACCTCCCCAGCACCCCAGGCAGGGGGTAGCACATCTGGTGTCAGACAGTGGATGAGCCACTTGGTTTCCTTTGGTATGGGGCACAAATTGTTCCCTCCCTGCTCTGTTATGGGGCAGAGGTGGGGCTGGGGGGTGGGTTTCCCTTGGGATGGGGTACAGAGAGTAAATGCATACGTCACGAAGTGGGCATGATCTCCTACTTTCTCTTCCAGCTTTTCCAAGAAGCTCAGATCAGTCGCTTCACCGGGTCGTAAACATTCTTCATCCTGGAACAGCAGGCACCAGATCAGCTGCTGCTCTCCACAGAACCCTCCCTCCTCACTGTCACACTTTATGCAAAAATCAAAGAGCTGGGCTACAATTCGAGGTGGGTTCCGTTTTATAGAGGCAATTTCTTTGGCAAATTTAGAGCTTTGTTGATGTTTTCGGTAGCTCTGGCAAGATAAAGCAAGTTAAGTCAAATTCAGCCTTCTGAGTTTGGCTCAAGCTTTACCACTTGTACCTCCTTTAAAAGCAGTGAGGTGACATCATTAGACACCTTTTCATTCTGAACAGTGCAGACCAGACACATAATTAATTGGAAAGAAATGCAATTATGGACCATTAGAGTATGGCCTAGACAGGCATCCAAGCACAAACTGTGTTCTTACCAGAATGGAGATTATTCCTTTGTGCTTCTGCTCAACCAGGTCACAGATGATCTTGTTGTTAAAATATGGAATTGGCTCCCACTGGAAAAAAAGAGAAGGAAGAGGAAGAAAAGTTTCAGAGGAATATCTCTATCCATGTACTTCCCACATGAGCAGCACACACTAAACCAAGGAAGCAGCAGGATGCCTGAGTGTCTTCAGTGATGATCAAAAGCAATCAGTGTAAGGGCAGTTCAAAGAGAAAAATGCAGTCAGTACTTGCTCTCAGATACAATCAGTTTAGTTGCCGTCAAACCTGAAACAGTCTTGTGTATCAAGAGAAGATCACTACCTGTTTGTTCTCCTACTCGCAGCTACAGAAAGAAACACTGTGCACATTCCAGTTTGTGTGGGTTTCCTCCAAGCAGTTAGAATTTTAATGGAACTTCAGGTCTACTGAGAAGATCTAAGCACTGTTGCCAAAAAACAGATCACTGCCCTTACACTAAGATCAAGCATAGCTGCTTATAAAGCAAGAAAGATCTAGCCTTTTAAACAAACACTACACTAACAAAACCTGCACTAGCACAACTNAAAAAATAACAAAAAACCCTTGAACATTTTAGCATATCTGATGCTAACATGAAGGACTGCAGGAATCCTTAACAGTAAAAACCTCACAGAAAGAGGGAAGAATCAACAGTTTGAGAACTGCCACATTTGGAAAATGACAGTAAATATCTCTTAAAGGGGAATAAACAAACAAAAGGACTATTTTGTATATCAGACATGACATCTTATAAAAAGATTATACCCAACAGATCATTTAGCCTACTAAATGAATTAACAGTTAAAGATTTAATTACAAGCAAAAACTCTTGAAATTACTGTCTTTATCTGTGGCTGCCGAAGTTACATGAAAAGGTAGGAATGCAATGCCCAGCATCACAAATCTTACATATATCTAGTATTCTATAAAATCTGGATTATGGAAGTTTTGCAATACCCAAGTTAAACAGAACACTTTAAATCTTTGCCTCAGTTATCTGTTAAAGACAGGCTCCAGAAATGATGTAAAGGTATGATTAAAACTTCTCAGTTATAGACAGACAGGCTCTTTTATCTTGTGAGCAAATTTTGAATCCAGTCTTGAACACGCACATGTAGACACACAGATTACATGCATTTCAGAGCCCCATTTGTTTCCTGGAATACATCTTCCCCTCGCCAATAGTATCTAATAGCTCCCTAGAAAAACCAACATAAAATTTACTGCCAAATTAAACAGTTTCTATTTTAACCACTTCCTTTTCCTTGGATCATCTTTTGTCACTCAAAGGTTGAAATGGTCACATTTACACACCTCTGGAAGTTAAACAGTCTTCACTACTCCCCTCTGTTCCAAAGAGTAACAACAGCAAGGGCTCCAGTATGCACATTAGACATGGCGACAGAAAATGAAGATTCAGATAGGAGTTTCACCATTGGGATGCAATTAAGGATGTATTTTCTGATGGGGTGATCTCAATCTGATTATTGTAAAAGTCACACAATTAGACGCATGGCAAGTAACAGAAGATTATACAATTTATTACAAGTCCTGTTTCAAACCAGCAGACAATCCAAGAAGGACAAGAATGTCTAGTCATTCAACAAAATACAATCCCAAGAATCCTACTGAAACTGGTTTCAATGGAGCAATTTGCTAGGACACAAGATGAAAGCCAGTTACTGGGAGTTCACAGCTGGAGTGCTATGGTTTTCCACATTCATGGTCTCAGGCAATGGACAAGAATGCCCAGGCCACTCACCCAGAGTACCAACTTAATTTACTATTGCTCAAGAACCCTTTTTATGTAAAGCACATTACTACTAAATCAAGACAGAAAGATATTTTCCTTTCTATTATTTTAATTGCTAGCTTAAATGCACCACATTACTAACATACTTTTTTCATTAGACAGCACAAGTATACATCAGAAAGGCAACAGCAGTATTAGAACCAAATTAATTAATATAAAATGTTGGACAAGAGATGAACAAACAAAAAAATCTAGATCCAAGACTTCATTTTCAGGCTCAAGTTTTCTGATTTGTATCATAAGTAATTAGAAAAGCAACCATTACCAATTCATTTTCTCCACATTCACTCCAATTTTTTTTTATACCACTGAGGTACACAATTTGGAACACCTGAAAAAGAAAGAGCAAAGCAGTTCTGGAAACATCATCTGTGCACTGAAGTTGTATGCCAAACGTGTCCTTGACTTCAGACCCAAATCACAACACTATTACAAGATGCAGCAGTGAATAATACTGTCCCCTTTGCCTTGAGAGGTCACATTTACTATGACCATAAACTTCAGCTTTAAGCCATACAAAACAGCAAATTTATGGGAATAGCCCATTCCAAAAGAAAAAAATGCAGTCAGTACTTGCTCTCAGATACAATCAGTTTAGTTGCCGTCAAACCTGAAACAGTCTTGTGTATCAAGAGAAGATCACTACCTGTTTGTTCTCCTACTCGCAGCTACAGAAAGAAACACTGTGCACATTCCAGTTTGTGTGGGTTTCCTCCAAGCAGTTAGAATTTTAATGGAACTTCAGGTCTACTGAGAAGATCTAAGCACTGTTGCCAAAAAACAGATCACTGCCCTTACACTAAGATCAAGCATAGCTGCTTATAAAGCAAGAAAGATCTAGCCTTTTAAACAAACACTACACTAACAAAACCTGCACTAGCACAACTGTACCTGGAGAATCACAGAATCAAAGAATCACAGAAATTAGGGGCTGGAAGGGACCTAGATGATCATCTAGTCCAACCCCCCTGCCTGAGCAGGATCACCTAGACCAAGTCACCCAGGAACAGATCCAGGCGGCTCTTAAGCGTCTCCAGAGATGGAGACTCCACAACCTCCCTGGGTAGCCTGTTCCAGAGCTCTGTCACCCTCACTGAGAAAAAGTTCTTTCTTGTGTTGACCCTAAACCTCTTGTGCTCCAGCTTGCACCCATTGCCTCTCGTCCTGTCATTGGATGACATTGAGAAAAGTCTGGCTCCATCCTCTCTACGCTCACCCTTAACATATTTATAAACATTAATGAGGTTCCCCCTCAGTCTCCTCTTCTCCAGGCTAAAGAGCCCCAGCTCTCTCAGCCTCTCCTCATTTTTGATGCTTTACAGAATTATGCATTATTTCTGAATTATTTTCTTTTACGTATCAGAATAACCATGTGTGTGCTGTAACTACACATATATATCTCACAAGAGAAAAAAAAAATATATCCTCCTACCCCCAGAATCAAAACTTTATCAACTAGAACAGCAAACACAGCCAGGGAGAGTTATGCAAGGCTTTTAAGTTAGGCAGAAGTACCCTGACCTCTAGAAAGGTAACAAATGAAAGTGAATCCACATGAGATTTTGAAGAGTATCCGTTCTGAGGATCTTAAAGAGCACAGCTGTGGTATGTTTTCCTCTTAAGCAGGAAGGGAAGATCAGAAGAGAGACAGGACTTACATAATAAAGATTTAGGAATAACAACAGTTTCTGAAGAGGGGTACACAGGGGATTTTGATGATAGTCTCAAGATAAAATGTCCTCCCATCCATGACTTACAGCACCTGAGCTTGTGGTATGCCTTTATATTTCTAATGCCTCTTCACAACAAAGAGCCCAAAGACCTTGGCTTCCAGACTTTAGAAAACAGAAATAAAAAGGACTCTACTAGGGGTAGTGTCTCCTATATACCTGGAGAATGGCACAGCCATCCTAAAAGCACAAATCTGTAGCATAACTGATGCTTCCAGCCAACAGAAGCAGCACAGAATTTCACCTCCCATTTCTTCTATCCCATTTTCTTATATCTAATTATCACAATTTTCATGGCATTATCATTCTTTCCATGGCATAAACATTTGTGGCCTGAAAATTGCATTTAAAAGGCACTTGTGCAGAAGGCTCACAGCAAAATGTATTACAAAACTGGTAACACTTCAAGCATCACATTAGTATGATTGGTGCCCCCTTTAATAATATATGCTGTTATTTTCCAATTTGAAATTACTTAAACCAATGAAACTTAATTTAAAAAAAAAAAAGAAAAAAAAAAAAAAAGAGTTGAATTAATTTTACTGTATTGTCACAGTTTAGGGCCAGGGCAACCCCCAGACTGGTAATAAATGCTCTCTTTTAACTCCCCTCCCTACCCCACAGGAAGAGAAAATAAGGGAGAGATACTTAGCGATTAGAAAAGGAAACTAGAACAGTTTTAATTAAAATAATAATCATTAAATATATACAAATATGTATAAAACCAGTACCGAACCCAACCCCCCTGATGGTAATTACGTCACCATCACTGATGCTGTGGAGTTGGCCCAGGGAGAGTCCCGGACTGGGCCCCGCAGTAGATGGGAACTGTGCTCAGGAGCTGGATTCTGGCACCAGGTTCAGGAACACACTGATCGGGACCAAAGGCAGAATGGACAGAGTCCTCCTTGGTGCTCTGAGGGGGAGAACCTCTCAAACACAGGAAGAATGTCAATGAACAACACCCCGAGCTGAGAGCCTAGCCAGGCCCAGCCAAAAGCTTAGCCTAGCTTAGAGACCCTTAAGATCCCAGAACTTATATACTGGATTTGAGGTCTATGGGCTGGAATACCTTGTTGGTCAGTTTGAGGTCACCTGTCCTGTCCACTTCTCCCCACAGGTGCGGCCTTTCAGTTTCTGCACCCCTCAGTGTGATACACAAGTTCTAGCAGTGGCCCTGGTATCCTTGGTAGTAACTCTAAACATGAGGTGTTATCACTTCTAGAAGCAGACAGTCTGCAAAACATGCTGCTGACTTCAGAAAGTGCAGTCAGAAAATCTGAGCTGAAAAGTAACATCACTGAACAGAATTTGTTCAGTTCTCACTCAAACCAGGACATGTATAAACTCTTGTTCCCATGAGTATGAGAAATACACTAAAAATAGTCATTTCATTCAGCTTTTCTACCTTCAACTTGACCATTAAAGCCCAGAATAGAAAAAGTGAGGATAACATACTAGTTGAGAAGAATATTTTTAAAGAGCTTTTGGTTCAAGGAGGGATTTCCTTTATTCATCTCTTTTTTTTAAATCCATGAAACAGGGCTGCAGGGCCAGGTAATCTTGTTTCTTTCAGGTGTCTGTTCAGAAAGAAGAGGGAAGATTTGCTTTCAACTTGGAGAAGGTTAGCTTGCAGGTCCCTCCCTAAGAGAGGCTTGTCTATTACTCAAATCCATTCAGCTGCAATGAAGTGCCCAACTCGCCCTTGATGTGCCAATGAAACCCAAGAAATACATTCTACAATCACTCTGGCAAACACAGGAAGAAGGATGTGTGCATTCATAAATACAGCACATCATGATCTTCTGATGAGCTACAAAATCTTATGTAACAAGTAATGCCACCTGACTGTCTAAAAGCAGCCTGTCGTCAGCTGGTAAAATAATGCTCTGACATGCCATACCATACAGATTTCCACCAAAAAAACCTCAACAGGATGATTTAAACAATAAAGCGTACAAGACATATGTCCAAATACTCAAACAGAAATTAAGGAACAGGAACAGCAGCCACATGAAATACAAGATGTAGCATACAGATGAAACACAATACTTGGATTTCTGGAATAAAGTACCAGAATGTTCCTCCAAGGACTTAAAAATTCCCCATGATTGCGATTTCAAAGCAAGCACAGTAACAAACACTATTAAATACTTCTACTACTGTATCGCATAGCAAAGTGCATCAAAATAGGGCCTGCTTTGTGTTAGGTGCAGCAAAAACAATGCAAGTTCCTGAGGTAATTACCTAAACTATTTGTCATACCGTGAGCGTTAGGCAATTAATACTGAAATTGCATGGTCTCCTCCAGAGGGAAAGATGCCGCATAGAAACAAGCAATCCAAACAAGGCATTGCACAACAGAAAACAAACTTGTACATCTGTAACTATCTGATCTGCATGAATTCTGTGAAGTTATCATTTCATTACACAGTATGCAAATCCCTACGTTCCAGTTGGCTGAAGCTGTTGCAGTCAGAGCAGATGATTCAGCGTCTCCCTGGTAACACACACACCTGATCCAGAAAAGACTCAGATTCCAACACAGCAACACAGGAAAGCAAAAGCAATTTCTGGAAGTGACTTTAAAAAGATCTTAGCTACCAATGAAGAAAATCTGCTCCCAGTACCTAAATTCACAGCTCAGGGTTTTAAGCCCCTTCCATTCCAAGTAACATTAGAAGTGTTTTCCACCAACTTAAGACAAGTTACTGCAGCTATCCTTGCACTCTTGCATCTTTTGGTTAAAACCAAACCAACTTTGTAATCACACTAGGAAGAGTGTTACTAAGGAAGCTATCCAGGGCTAACTCAAGGCAGCCCTGGAGCTACCTTACCACATACTGTGACCTGGTGGTCTTCAAGAATCACCATCTGAAAGACCATGTTGAAGGACTCTGTCATACTCTATCCTGGTTGTTAAGCATCACTGCAGCTCCAGTTCACAGCCCAATTCCCATACCAGCAACAGTCATCAACCTTATTTTCCTTTTGAGGATGACCCCTGGATAAATACCAATACTGCTGCAAACATTCAGGCACTACATTCAAAGTCCTTAAGGTCTCCTGACTACATCTAAAGTTAATTGGGGAGAGAAGGATGATACAGGACACTGGAAAAATCAGTCCAGGGTCATCATGAGATCAAACATCACATTAACTTCTCATGCTGCCTCAAGGTGACTTCTTCCACACTAATATTTCTGCAGAAAAGATGCAGCAGGACTGCCATGCATTCCATAATCCAACAGTCCTCTGAAGGGACAGCACCTCTTTCTTCATGTGTAGTTTCAAAAACAACAGGAACGAGACATACAGAAGTTCAGATGATTCTGCTTTGTTGTTGGGAAGCATCCCAGGTTCGTTCTAAACTCTCTGACAAAACAGATGCTGCTAAGGCTTTTTTTAATATGCATATCTCTCACCTATAATCAGTGACAACAGATCTTTTCATCAAACTGTTCCAATACTCAAAATATGAGCCTTTTTTCCAAGAAACAAGAATGTCATTCTTTCATCATCCAGTCAATTAACAGAAAGGCGCTTATTTTTTTTTCTTACTTAAAAAGGCAAAAAATACAATTATTTCTTCCCTAACAGTCAGTAGACAATTTCTCAGCAGAGCTTCCTCAATTCAATTCTACTATTCCAACTTGGGTATGGGATTTTTTTTCCCCCCCCACCAAAAAGGGTTCAGCAGCATACCAGTGAAAGGCGAGATACTGATTATGACCACCATGCACTATATGAAAAATTAACTGTCAGGAGAACATTTTATGAATTAGTTCTACAAACACTTGAAAAAAACGCTCTTTCAACTTCAATATTCAGAGTATTTACAACCCTCTAAAATTATCCCTAGGACCAAATTAATTTACAAAATTAATTAGTGAAAAATCCCAGTGAACCAATTTTTAAATGTATGCAAGAATTATAAATCACTTTTTTTTTTTTCCTCTTCTGCTATAAGTAGCAGCTGTCCCATTTATTTTTCAGGGTTTTTACTCCACACTGGGACTGTCTAGAAAACTTTGACAGAGGTGAAAACTTATTTTTAAAAGGTTAAAAAAGAAAAAGAGACTACCTGCTTCAAGAGTTTAAGAAAAGCATCAGAAAATAACTTTTAGAAATATAACTTTTACATTATTTTGAACTTATCCCCATAAACACCGTTGCTAATTCCATTTAGCTAGAGAAAGCCAGGTAAACCTCTAGGAAAACACTGATGAGCCTACACTTACAAAAAGTGATTCTTTGAACTTTTAGATATATGTGTTTCACCTCCACAAAGACTTCTCCTCCCCACCACCATCTCCTACACAGTCCCCCTCTATAAGGCTCTATTGCCTGCCAAATAAGACACAAAGCCATTTTGCCAATGATAGCAGAGGAAACAACAGGTAAAATGCAGGTGAAATAGTGTAATGGTTACATTGCTGCAGCGCAGTATACACACCATCAGAGAGTCACTCTACTGCCACGAAGGCAGACAACATTGCCTTAAAGTTATGGCATATTTTATACATACGCATATACAAAAAATTGCAAGATTTAGCAATATTCAGATATTTGTGAAGTGTAACAACTGAAGTAAAGGTAACACCAGATCCTCGAGTTTTAAGCTCTCATCATGCCAGAGAAGTGTGATTCCCTCCTCTTACAGTGTCTTCAGCACCTAATTCTACCACTACACTTGAAGAGTATCAGAATGAAATATCAGTTAAATCCACATACTCCCCTTCTAAACAGATGAGGTCAGATTAATTCAAGCCACATTACCTAACAGCTGACTGTCACCACAAGCTGTAACCTGAAAGATAACTTATTTCCCACCCCGACCTCCACCCCATTCTTCTGGGCTTCATTTCTACCAGCTTAGTTGCCCTGTAAAGTCAGGCACAGGCTAACATAATGAGAAGGCAGGAATGAGGAAAGATGTGGTATTGGAGATGTAGTTATAGAAGCGGTTTCTTTCCTTAAAGGGTTTGTTATTTATAGCATGAACACACACACACACACACACACACACACACACACACACACACACACACACAGAGACTCTGACATCAAACCTAAAACTCCACAATGTATATAACCCATAAAGAAAAAGGGACCCAACGCAGAAGATGCTCACATACAGAGTGTTTAAAAAAAGGCTTCACAATGAAGCAAGCAACAATGGTTTTCAATGCAGAAAATTAAAACTGTGCAAGCCCAGCTTCTATAGAGTTTTTTTTGATAGGTCATCTCTAAAAATCAAAGTTTGACTTGCTTTGAGAAGGTACAAATGCAATGTTTCCCAGACTCCCTGAGACTCAGGCTTCTGATAGTAGCTTCAACTAACCAGCACTCAGGGCTAGGAGTTTAATGAGAAGAAATTCAATTTTTTAAATATAGTAATACTAACTTTTAATTTAAAAACTGGGAAAAGACTGTAAGATGGAATAAAAAGAGGTAACAGAATTCCCAAATGGGCCCAACATTTTCTAACAGTGAAGAGGAAAATTGATGCATTAAGATTGCATCAATACTACTTATGCTGCTCATGAGGAAAACCTAATCTTGGTCTGTTAACATGTCACAAGCATTTAAATTTTAAAAACCTATTTTGCATTATTTGATACACATCAATTTTGTCGTATGAAATTCCTCAAGTTTCCAAATAAGCATGTCTTTCAGTATAAACAATTCAGCTTTTAAACCTTCTGACTTTTCATCATTACACATAAGTGTAATGTTGCATCTGACTGGTTTTATTCCCTGTGCGTGTAGCATTGCCCCGAGATACAACTGCCCAAACTGGAGCTTGTGGCCTTTAGTCAAGTAAAAAGTTCATTTTCTCCAATCATTTTATCAAATATGTTGTTTATGTTGAATGTCACAAAGGGGGAAAAAAATCAAATATTCCAAAGCAGATTTAACTTAAAGTTGCTAAGACTGAGCAATTTTCATGTGATACTGTATTTTCTGTCCATTAATTTACTTCCACTTAACCTGGATTTAACTGATCTGAAAATAACTTCAACTTACTTGTTTTTAGTTTGGTACTCAAACATTTGGGTACACTAACATCAGCCAGACAAGCAATATTGACTATGTTAATTGCTAAAACTCAAAACTTAAGTTGAAGCACCAAATCTCTGTTAGTTAACTAAATAAATCTTATATGAATACTTCAATTGGTTTTGTTTCATTCCCAGAGAAGGAAAAAAAGCATGGAGCAAGGAAGCCATGAATTACAATGTAAATTAACAGGTCAATGAAGTATTTTAAAGGCATGTGATTTATTACTCTTAGTTAAAAAAAAACCCAAACTGTTAAAAAAGCAAGGAAAAGGTAAAAAGGTACCCCAATGACATGGTTATAAATTTCTAATTGTCTCTTGCCACCAGCCTCTGAACTTTGACACCACCAACAATTGTACAATGACTTGAAATATGAGTTGGTAATTACTGTTAGTCTCTGTATATAACACTTAAAATATATCAGCCAAATCTTTCCTGGAGAATGAATATGCCTTTTGTTTTCTGTAATTACTGAAAATAATATCCTGCCACTGATCACAGTTTGTTTACTGTAGAAAAACTATATATTTTCACTACTCTCTGCTTTTCAGTTCCACCAGGAGTAGCTGCAGTCCATCACAGCTGCAGGTACTGACAATAAGAAAAAGCAGTCCATGTCCTTTTTCAACAAAAAATACATTTTTTAATGGATTAAAATGGGAATCTACTCTGGAATCCTCTCTCGCCTCCACCTGAAAGGAATATACAACTCAACTCATTCCCCACACAGGCAATAACAATGACAGCATAGCAGAAACAGCAGGTCTTGATCAAGCTACTAATGAAACAGACAAGTTTTAAGGAAGGTTCAGAGTTCATTCAAGAGAAAAAAAAAACCTGTTGCTGCTGTTGTCACAAC
The DNA here is from genome assembly GCA_013401355.1 of Ceyx cyanopectus. Taxonomy (NCBI): domain Eukaryota; kingdom Metazoa; phylum Chordata; class Aves; order Coraciiformes; family Alcedinidae; genus Ceyx; species Ceyx cyanopectus. The sequence continues at coordinate 9,563 of VYZU01030622.1, read as the reverse complement.
CTGACAAAAATTCTGAACCTAAATCCTTCTTCACAGCAGCTCAAGCCATATCTTTACAGTCTAGTTTACCTCAATTTCCTCACACTCTCCTACTTTTTGTTGTATTTTCCACTTAATTTTTGCAGTTCCTTGAAAATTCTTTCACCACTCATTTTCCTGGTTAAGAGCAATGTTTATTTCACATTCTATGTATTTGAATTTATATATTCCAAACAAGTGGAAAGGTCTTGCATCTTTTGCATGCCACAAAGGTTTCCAGAAGTGTTGCCAGATACATAAACTATAAAAGAGCTTTATCTTCTGAAAATAAGGTGTAATGGTGACTCCAGCTAAATGGTGTCTCTTGCATGCCAAAATAATTGTCAACAGTTTTAAATGCTAACACTCTGAAGAAAGAGTGCAGACAAACCCGTAATGCCAATGAAATATTTTCATACATGTACTTAAGTCTAATCCTGTAATTTAGATTTTTGTGAACTAAATCACATGGCCAAAATAATGGAGCAAGTATTTACCTACTAAGCCACAACGAGCTTCACGTTACTCAAAGAAAATTTTATATGTTAATGAAAAAGATGCAGGGTTTGGAATTCTATTTTTCTTTTTTTCCAAGGTGTTCATATACTCAAGCTCCTTCATTTCTTCATCCACTACAAGGTCATTGTTTAAATATGGTATAAAAAAGTAATACCACTGTGTGTTTCTTGAAAACACAAAGACAAAATTATTGAGAGAAAGCAAGAATTGTTGTCAATTTGGGGTTTAAAAAGATTAATAACAAAACCTTTTGGGAATAAGGAATTACTTCTACCAAAGCCACATTTCATTCTCTCAAACTACAGCGATTACGAAACTTCTGAAGAGGAAAGCCTCCTGTTCATCACAAGACTTCCACAGGTACGCACCCATTAAAAGTGACAATTCTCCATCATTACGATTTTCATTACATCCTTGTATTAATACAGAACAAAAAGATGCCAGCACACGTTAACTGCCTGTGAACCACCTACATTCAGCTGATAAACCACATTACTCCTCTGGCAGAACTGTTGGCAAAGGAAGTCCTCCATGTTCAGCACCTTGGTAAGTTTCTATCTTCTCCGGTAGGCTTCTGCCTCTAGCATATGAATCAGCATATATTGGGTTCCCTTTTATCAATACCAAAAAATTAGGGGAAAAAAAAACCAACAATTTTTTCAGGAAGAATTCTAATCTTATTTCAGATGGCACATTTAACAAATCCACTTCACTGCCCTGTGATGGATAGCAGAGCAGCCATCTCCACTTATCTGCTGCTCTTCTGCTGGCCAGCTTTGGCAGTGCAGTGTCCCTGGCCCTCCCAAGTGTTTCCACCACAGACACCCAAAAAGTCTCCTACCAAATCTCAGCCCAAGTTCTGTCATCCACAGCTGCCAGAGACACCACCTCAGAGAAGCCTGCTCAGAACCTCCTTTCTGTTGGGGGGTGTGTGTGTGTGTTTGTGTGGGGGGAAGCTGAGTGCATGTTAAAGGCAAAAGCAGCTAAAAAAACTTCAGCCAGGAAGTTATATTTAAGTAAATGAACTTAAAAAACATGGGGCAGGGTGGAAAAAAAAGTCAGTGCCTGACATTCAAAGCATTATCTAATCCATTTTAAACTTAGGCAGAGTGTTGCTCTACAGTTCTATAAAGTTAAGAAATCAGTACTGAAAAGCCTGCAAACAATTTATCCAGTTACTTGTGCCTTGGGGAGGGGGAAAAAGATAAATACATGGCCATAAATTTTCATGGATTGAATTGCTACATACCCACTGCAAATGTTGGTAAATACAGAATATGGCAAAACCAGTTTAAATGGTTAAATAAGAAAAAACATACCCAAGCTAGACAAAAATGTATATAGATGCCCCAGCCCTATACTTTTTCCTTCCTCCTTTTTTTAAAAGGTAGACATGTGCCTTTCTTCTTTTGTTACTGTTTTGGAGCTAAAGATTGGGGGATGCAGCAGCAGAAATGATGTTTAAATGTAAAGACAGAATTTGAAAAAGAACAACACAAGTTTTTCACAATGCTGTAAGAACTGCATTGCCTATTTTTCTCCTCCTACCTTCTACTATTCTGTGCAATATAATCACATATTACATACAGTCATTAATCAAAAGCTTCTCAAAGCTTTCCACAAATATCTATTTAGGCCTCATGAAAGAAATTGTAGTTTTCCATCTTTCCAAACATTCACAGACAGGGACTTGATCCAAGATAACACCCTATCTCAACCAGAACCTGTCTATTCATTCCTCACTGCTGCGCTGCCCAGCACTCACCTGGGTGGTCTTTCTGGTCTCCCTCAGATTACCATATATGTGTAACGATTTATAACTATTTACCAGACCCATCCAACTTCAGAGAACCTATTCTTCAAATAAACTGCATGGCTTTCTTTGTATTAGGACCAAAGCCTATTACACAAAGCATTCTAATTACATCTGAACAAATCTGCTGTTAAAAAGAAAGCCTGGGTAAAACAAGTTAAGCCCAGCAATGCATGTTAAGATTTGTAGGCACTGAACATGCCACAAAGGACATCAGCTTCATTAAAAAATAAAAAAATTCAGCCCCTTTCCTTCCTTGAAAGCACACCACAGAGAAAATGCACTGTACAAACATTGACCCAGGATCCCTTTCATTAATATTCCAATGAATATTTAGGACCTTTAAAGGTACCTTCCAATCCAAACCATTCTATGGACTATTCCAATATTAATCAATTAATACTACATAAAATTGTCATGTGATCCATGAAAACATAT
>VYZU01030621.1:0-10428 GCA_013401355.1 Ceyx cyanopectus | reverse complement strand
GAAAAAAAAAAAAAATGAAAAAAAATTGGAATATTTTTAGGGAAAAAAAAAAAAAAAAAAAGTATAACTGCATACCAAAAATTAATTCATTGCTTTGGAAATAAAAGTACCTTAACTACAAAGAGGTCTCATTTTAGAAATGTGTGTGTATATATGCTTTGTAAACAACATTGGCTATGCATGTAAAAGTGAGTAAAAAAAGGGTAATTCCCATTTTGTGTTAAAAGATTGTCTGGATGAATTGGTGCGGAAGAACAGGCACCAATAGTTTGGCATTCTCTGAGAATCATTTTCTTCCTGAGAAAAACTATGCAGCCTGGGATCTTTGTCAACGTATTTCCTTTTCCACAAACCTCACTCAAAGTTTATCTTGTTACTGTCATCCCTGAGAAAACTTTGCAGCTCTTCACTAACATAATTCACTTGAGAAAACACTGCAGTTAGAAATCACTTAGGTGGGAGAAAGGCGAAGATCTAAGCTAATTATTTCTTTTCCTTAATTAGCATGCCCCACCTGCATGATACTTGCCATAGTGATCTTGGCATTGGCAGCACATTGAGAAAATGTGAGACAATAAAAGGGTTNTCCTCTAGATGAATGTCTTACTCTTTAATTACTTTAGGGGATGCTTAACGGAGATATGAATAAGCCAACAAAAAGACAGTTCCATCTCTACAGCTACATCTTCTGTTGTCAGCATCTTATTTGCCAACACTTGCCAGATGCTTTCTGATTATTATATAAATAACTAGTTCTTACTCATGTCATAAAAAATTTAAGGAAAAAAGAATCCCAAAGCATATCTCTGTCTCTATAAACACCAATTTATTACAGCTTTGATTTAATTTAATTTAAAAATGAAAACCTAACTGCTTCCTTAATAAATACATTGTATGACACCAAATGACACATTTCATATTTACTTCAATAAGAAAATCTCATGGCAAATAAGGCCAGAGGAATACTGAGCAAGTATATCCTGAGTTGGAAGGAACTCATGAGGATCATTTAGTCCAACTCCCAAGTCCACACAAGAGCAACCTGATGGTTAAGCATTTTAACTTCCCATGGCAACACTTTAAGCTTTTCCTTTTTGTCCTACCAGCAGACACCAGAAAATGGAAATCAGCACCTCGATCTCTGACAACCCTCTTGAAAAAGTTGTTGTCAGGAATGAGGTCACCTCTCAGCCTCCACTGAGATTCAAACATCTTGTATTCTTGTTCATTCTTCATAAGCCATGCCTCTAGTCTTGTCATCATCTTTATTGCCCTCATTCTATGAAACCTGTATATACTAGAAGAGTCAATGCTTTTGCACTCCACATTTTTTGTTTAGTTTCTTTTGGGTTGAGTTTTTTTCCATACCCATCAAGATGACTGTAATGCAAAATTGATTCTAGAAATTATAATTTTCCCCTTGATGGCCTTTAAATAATATTAAATGCCTGAAATACATTGCTGTGTTCAAAAAGAATCATAAAATCATAGAATGGTAGATGCTGGAAAGGAGTTCTGGAGATCGAGTCCAACCAAGATCACCCAGGGCAGGCCACAGAGGAACAGATCCAAGTAGGCTTTGAAAGTCTCTAGAGAAGGAGACTCCACAACCTCTCTGGGCAGCCTTTTACAGTGCTCTGCCACCCTCACAGTAAAGAAGTTTTAAAGAAGGAAAGACTCTCTTCCTGCTTTGAGAATGGTGCCTCCTATTTAGTGCCAGCAAGTCTTGTGTTTTATAACTCAAATCAATTCACCGGTAAAAAGCCAAAATTGCTGAGGTGACACCAACTACAGAGCCATGTATTATTAGCCATTTTTTGTTTGTTCACTGTAGTGTCCCTGCCTGCAACTAGAAGAGAATTTGTGCCCCAGAATCCCTCACCAGTCATCCTAAGGTTCTAAAGTCTCTTATTGTTCTTGGACTCCCAGACATAGGGTGTTCACCACCTATATGGTGCACCAAGCTAGGAAGTTTCCTAGTGCTGTCCTTAACCCTGGTTCCAGGGAGACAGGAGACTTCCCTGTGAGGAGGCTCTACCCAGCATATTGGACCCTCTATTACACTCAGAAGGGAGCCACCTACAACTGTAACCCTTCTGTTCTTCTTTGTAGATGTGGTCTTCATATGGGAGGCAGGCCTTTCTGTCTGTAGAGACATCTCTGGTATAGGCTGTCCATTGACTGCACTCTCATTTGGCTGGTCTTTTTTCAACCAGAGCATCGTATCTGTTTTTCAGTGGCACTTGGTAGGGTGATCTGAACAAGGATCTTTGCTCTGCCTTAACCATGAAATTGGTCTCCCTGATCCTGGGTGCTTTCTGACAGCTGCTCCCACAGAATCACAGAATGTTAGGGGTTGGAAAGGACCTAGAAGATCATCTAGTCCAACACCCCTGCCAGAGCAGGATCACCTAGACCAAGACACCCAGGAACAGATCCAGGTGGGTCTTGAGTGTCTCCAGAGAAGAAGACTCCGCAACTTCCCTGGGGAGACCATTCCTGAATTTCTGCCTGAGGGAGGGCAGGGCCTCCACTAATCTATCTCCTGCTCAGCCTCCCTGATGCTCCTCAGACTCTCAGCTTCTTGTAGCTCTGCCTCCTGGCTAAGCTGATCACCCACTTGTTGCCAGCACACACCACAGTTCCCAGCACTGCTACTAGATGCCAGGGAACGGCTGGTGAGAAGAGGATTCTGAAGGCAATCTGTGTATTTAATTGTACCTATACATCTCTATATATTACATAATAAATGACTATTTTTTTATATAATTTGGTCTTTTTCCTTTCCGTTTTGTTTTGTCTTTAACTTCTAAATTTTCTGATATCAAGAAAGTGCAGTATAATATTTAGTAGCAACCACTTTTCTGTGGAAGTATTTTTCAAGTATGTTTTAAGAAATAAAATAAAAGAATAATTCCTGGAAGTGGTAATCCTTTTTGAAATGGTTCCTTTAATTCAAGCCTATTAATCTCAGAGTTGAGAGGATTTACAGTCCTGCGAAAATATACATTTATTCTACTTTTGTTAAATCTCATTCCTACATAAGGTTATGTGTAAGACAGTGAATGTTAACAAGCATTTAAAAACAGAATTTCAGACATTCATTTACTGTATTTCTTAACTTCTATATTATTGCTTACTCTTTGTGTTCTGTCCTCATTTTTAAGAAAATCAGTAACACAACAAAGGCTTTTGAGTGATTTTTCAGCATCGTTACATTTTGGTCACATCTATTCTGAATTAATTCTGACAGATCTGATCATCTGCAGANCAACTACCAAGTAAGTTAGATCTTTTGATAGAAAAATTACAGTGAATCAAAAACTTCTTTTGTTCTTCACCATATATTTCATGGGATTTAAATTCCATACTCAACATTTATAACTCCAAAAAGTCCATGCTTTGATTTCTAAATTACACCATCTCTGATATCTCTATTAAATATTGGTCCAAAATCAGCCTTTTGATTTTCCCTTCTACTTGTCTGTATTTCCCATAATTCAAACATTTTGTGTCAACACTGAACATTGAATAGCACATTCATTTATGCCTTTTTCTTCATCTCATATAAGCTATCTCAGAATGTTGTACTTCAATAAGAACATTTTAATGCATGTCTTTTTCCTATGCATTGCATTGCTAAAACTCAAAACCTCTCATCTCACAGTTTCACAGCTTTAACAAAGAAAGTCATAGGACTGGGAAGCAAACTGTATATTAATTTATTTAATTACTTGGTTCAAATCTGTTAAATTCTGATTGTTGCTACAACTCAGCAAATGATAGAGAAAACTGCAGGGATGTCGTTATTATTCTCTGTATCCAGTTATAACTTAATCTTTTATGCCCTATACAGGTGCTTTTTCTTTTTATACACCTATAAACACACTAATGCTTAGCCAAGTGTCCAACAGTTGCATTTCTGGTATTCAGGGTATCTGTTTCCACAAAGATAGGCCTTCTGTTATTGTCATGTTTCCAACTGGCATTCTAATTTGAAGCACTAGAATTGATGAAAGCTGGTGCAATTTAAATAATTGACAAAACTCTGCATACTACAACCAAATATGTGACACCCCAAAGAGCTGAATGATATTTCAGCTTCACTTAGCTCATATATCACTTCAGTGGGCATGTTCTATGGTAAGTATCTGAGTTCAGAATTCAAGCACTAGCAAGGGAATTGCTTAGTCTTGATAATGCTCTGCCAATATCAGGAGAGGACCAGAAGCAGGCTATAATAATGTGACATCCATCTACTCTAATGGGATGGAAGAGATGTAGCAATAAGCTGTTGCTATTTTTTACCCTGTTAAAAGACTGGAAAAATCTCCCCTTTTGGCTGGTCATGCTAACACCACTCATAAATTGACAGGAGTATATGTTCTCCTAAGAACTTTAAAAATGACAAGTTAAAATACAATTTTAATTCCAAAAACAAGTCACAACAATTCCATGGAATTTCACACAGAAAATCTTGTAGATGTGACATGCCAAGCATTTTGTAATGCAGCCAGAAGTTATAAACCAGGGAATCCAAAAGCTGTGAAACAAATTGGTGTTTCATCCCTATAAACAATGTGATTATTTTGTTTTTCTTTCTGATAATTTAATATTGTAATTCTCATTCTCAAACTGGTCGTAAATGGTGGTCTTCTTAAAGTACCATCAGTCTGGTAGCTGAAGTGCTCAACTCCAGTACTTACCTATATGAGCAAAGAGAGGAAAAAAGAAAAAGAAAGGTTCATTATAACAGATTCAATATTATATAGGTTATTATATAAGTAGAGGTTTTCAGCAACAGAGCACCTGCCCCTGAACAAGCCTTTTTTACATAGTATCTACCATGTTTATCAAATAGGTTTTTCCTTGAAACACATTTACCCTTCTGCCACACTTAGTCCCTAGGTTATGTCCTAAGACAATAACTATTACGTACATGGAAGTTGCCCGAGGGTTTATGCTTTTGTTGAGCAATATTTTCTTTCTGGGTTTGTTTTTTGTGTTTAGATTTTTTTTAATTACTAAATTCAGCTTAACTCTTCAAGCCTTCCCTCTCATATCTCTTAGTTCTGCATATTATTTTCTCTTCAGAAAAGAGCTGAAAACCTGAAATCACTCCAAGGATCTAACTTGGTGAACGCAGATTTAATTACATTCATACTGAAGTTCCATTACTGTTCTATTTGACTTACAAATCTTGGACTTGCTATCTGGGATACTTTTCCCAGAGACATGCAGATTGTTACTTTCTGTGCACTTGAAATATGCTTGATTGCAGTGGAGTAATTTCGTCCTGTGCACAATCAGTTTTCCATTCAAAGTATTTTAGCTTAGGGGTTTCAAACTCATATATAAACTATACTTTGGGAATGCAGCCTCCTCTTAACTCATTTATCAAGTTATCATTCATAAACTCAAACACTGGAAAGTTGTTTAGATGACTTTTGGGTTGGTTCTTTTGTTTGTTGGTTTTTTTGTTGTTGTAGTTTTTGGTTGTTTTTTTGTTTTTGTTTGTTTGTTTGTTCGTGGGGGTTTTCTTGTTTGTTTGTTTGTTTCCAGGAATTCTCTTTGTTTTTTAAAGCAACTTCATTTCTTTAAATTGAATTTTGGACAAAGGTAACAATTGTTCTGATCTTACATCGTTTGCTGAAAGATGACACAAAATGATGAAGAATCTGAATGTTGAAAATTTTAAACATACTGATATTTTTGGTGTTACAATATTAAAATAAGAGAAAAATCTTATGCCCTTCTTTTATGGGACAAATGTATACTATGAATAAGTTGCTAATGTATGGATAGAATTATAAGTCTGCAACAGCTTATGAGTTATTGACATTGCTGTTAGTTGAAGTGATGTGTATAGTTATTTTCATAGAAGCATTGACAATAGGAAAGCAAAAAGCAAGAAGGAAAGCAGTAGCTCAAAGTAAGTCAAAATCAGAAATTAACTGTAAAAAAAATACTTAATTCTTAGCCATCAAAAACTTTTGGTACATGAATATTGCGTATTTGCATGAGGTGGAGTGCCACAGACAGCTACACCACATTAACAACTTCAAAAGTATTGAAACTCTGAACCTGACACAAAGCTCCTTCTTTCTCTTGCACTGGCTCTAACGTTCAACAAAAGTCCATGGTAGATGGATACCAAATGGAATAAAAATTACATTTCACCTGAAATTTTTTAGGTATGTTAAAGACTGAAACTGATACATTTAAATAATTCATTTTTAGTGAGTTTACTGAAGTTTAATCTCAGGTGAAGCAGCCTTGGAATTAATGTTTAATTTTATTTCAGCTTTATTACTTACATGAATGCACTCAAAAATTCTCATAACTTGAATTATTATTGGTATTTCAACTATACCCTGAAAAATCAGGTATTTCAGTACAAAAACATGATCTTTGGCAGACTGCAACTCACTTAGCTACCTCTGTGTGGAATGGACCCTTTTGCATTTCCATTCTCATTGATGTATTACTATCATATATGAAGGAGTAAATCTCAGAATTCTGAATTTGATTTTGGTGGTACTATCAAGGTTTTGTCTTTTAACATATCTCTTTTATATTTAAAGAAAACTTCTTCCAATGTTGAGCTGGGAGGTCCATCCATCTATTAACAGGCACTTCCCTGGTTAGTGCTGTCTGAATACAATGTCAAAGAAACATTCTACTTTCCTCTCCAAATATCATCAAATCAACAATTAACATTACGGTTATATCTATACATAAATCTCTCCTCCTTGAAACTTCAGGAAAGACTGATGCATAGGAAAGTGTTCTTAGACTCTCATGGTTCAGTTAAGTTCTCCATCTGGGAAACTCTGGTCTTTAAAAGTTTCTTTCATTTTCTTCTCAAAGCTATTGTGGTCCTTGTAGGATGGGGAAGACTTTACTCTTTATTTGAATAATCATGGGCTGTAGGTAAGAAGCAATAACTTATACTAACCACTAAACCACCCTGATCCTTATTTAGACATTATTTCTATTTTTGTGAGGTTCAACAAATCCTAACCACTCCAACACCTACCCTATCTGAAAACATACCTTAATCAGGATATATCTGTTTGTTTGGTTTTTTTTTTTAAACTCTGTGCATGCCAGAATTTTGATCTATTTTGCATCATTACATGGTTTTCCATGCATACTTTCTACCACTAAGTATCCATAATATGGAGTACACCAGTAGTGTTCTTACAGAATAGAGTCTGGCATTTAATTAGTTATCATTTATAAAGCAATTGAGGAACAATTATGAATAGCATTCATACTGCATAAGAAGAAAAAAATGACCTTTATTATTATTTAAGGTTGTCCTGGTTTGGGTGAAAACCAAGCAAATTCTGTTCAGTAATATTACTTTTCAGCTTAAGTTTCTAACTAACTGCACTTTCTAGAGTTAGCAGCATGTTTTGCAGACAGTGTCTGCTTCTAACATTGATAACACCTCATGTTTACAGTTACTGCCAGGGATGGAATGCAAAACCAAGGCCATGGCTAGAGTTTGTGTGTTGCACTGGGGGGTGCAGAAAGTGAAAGACCACACCTGCGGGGAGGAGCGGACAGGACAGGTGACCCCAAACTGACCAACGAGGTATTCCATCCCATACACGTCATATCCAGTATATAAGCTCGGGGGGTCCGGAAGTTCGCCCCTTCTTCTTCGGGAGTCCTTCTCTTTTTGGCCCTTTTTGCCCTTATTGCCCTTCGCTCGCCCTTTTGGTCCCTTCTTCGCCCTGTTCCGGCCCTTCTCGTCCCTCTTCGCTTCCGGTCTACCCCTTTGGCTTTGGTTCTTGTCTTCGCTCCGAGACCCGGTGCCAGAGTCCAGCTCCTCCACAGCGTCCGTGAGGGTGACGTAATTACCATCGGGGGGAGGTTGGGTTCGGTACTGGCTTTGTACATATTTGTATATACTTCATTTTCATTTTTTTAATTAAATTGTTTTAGTTCCTTTTTCTAATCACTAAGTCTCTCTCCCTTATTCCTTTTCTCTCCCCTTTGGGGAGGGAGGGGGGTTAAAAGAGAGCGGTCTGTTATCTGTCTGGGGGTTGCCCTGACTCCAAACCGCGACAAAGGTAGTCAGACAACCATATGTCTCAAACCAGGAAGGACTATAATTTTATATATGTGGTAACAATTTGCATGAGAACCTCCTCCTTCTCATTAAATTAGCAGGAGAGGTCATTGCTGTGGTGATTTTTGAAGAGAAAGTACTTAGGAAAAACAGGCAGTACAAATTATATTAATCATAAAAACATCCAATCTCCAAATGACTGCAATTCACTTTGAGATAATGATAACAGCTATGGTTGGTTACCTTTTGATTTATGGTACATCCTACAAATAGTAATTAAATTTTGTATTTCTTGATTTATCTCTTGGATTTATTCCTAAAATAGATGTGCTGTACACTCTCTATATGTTTATTGTCAGCTTTATATTTCAATAGGAATCTATGTAGACGTATATCTGAATGTGATATTAAAAACTTAAATCAATTACAAAGTATAGGATGATGCATGGAATAATACTGACAAATAAGTCAAATGTTCAGAAATTAATTTTATTAGCTAATTATTAAGGCATATTAAAATAAAATAGAACAAAACAAAACAAAACAACAACAGAAACAAAACTACAAAAAAACCAAAACCAAACTAACTCTGTTTAAGTCGCTCTCCATTTCAAATGAAGATGCAGGAAAGTCACAGTACATGAGGGCTGTGACTATAGATCTGCAAAAATGCTTATCCTTTGCTCTGAAATGTCCATGTATGGTCCAAAGATCAGAAACTGTAACAACCTCTGAAAGCCTTCCATTTGCTCCACTTAAACTGTCATCTTGGCCATTAAATTCTTCTTGTTGTCTTTGTAAGGAAAAGAAAAAAGACCTTCATCTTGTAATTCAAAATCCTTGTCTGGTCATATTTGAGTATAAATGAAACACATGACACTAATGGACTTTCTATTTTCATCTTACCACCCAGATATCCATTTGAACACTTAGCCTTAAACAAAACAATCCTAAGAGGATGCCTAAGTGTCAGTATGTTCAGAAAACTTGGTCACCTCACATTCTCTACATCTTCATTTGTATAAACTGCAAACCAGTATTGCCCTGAATCATAAAAACTTCTTGGATAAGCCATGGAACAAAGCAGATTTCCATAGGATGATCAGCAGATGTTTAGCAAATTTTAAATCTTATATCTTTTTATCTAACAATGTACACTGTATACAGCATAGTAAATTATTTTGATGTTTCTTGTTATTATAAGTGCTCATGTGCTACAAAGTCTGAATAATGGAAAACGCTAAGAATTAAGGTTCCCAGGCAAAGTCCTTAAAGAATCTGACATCTGTAGATTGCTGAAAGGTCCCTTCAGCCTTACCACTGCTTTCTGTTTATATGTTTCCTTTTCACATTCTAAGAAGGCTTAAAAACTTGTAGATTGGAAGCAAGGCACATTTGGAAAGTCAGGATATGAGATAATGAAAATTGTTTTGTTCAAGAGATTGTGGCATACTGCCTGCTTTATTTACAAGATATCAATACCCATGGGTTCCATATAAGCTTCTCTTCTGAGCTTTGCTCATAAGTTCTGTCTCGCTTCCCTGGCTGACATTATGAAGACTTTTCTCCTAAATGATAAGATCTAAACTGTCACAGGATATTTGTTTTAAGAAGTGTGAAATACCAAATTATCCATGTTTGAGAAACTAAAAAGAATTCAGGCAGAGAAGCAGAGTACAGAAATGAATTAGTTGTGCTACCAAATTCCACATAATAGCAGCAGCTTTGGAGTAAACACCTTTAGGTGTTCCTTGTTTTCACTTTGTCTGAAGTTTGGTATAAGAATTTGCACAGTTTTTGTAGGGGATCTGCAGAGGCTTCAAACAAGACTAGAATAAGTAATCAGATCTTTCATTAAGCTCTTGAGAGGATTTTCTGAAATACATAGCAGTCAAGACAACTTTCTTGGCCAAAAGCTGTCAGAAGTCATACTGCTGAAGAATTCAGGGAGTTATTAACATAGTGTGATATGCAGGACATAATAGTCTTTGTCTCAAACAATCCAAGAATTTGAGACACTCAGGACATCTGTTGTTTGTCTTGAGACACACGCACACACACAAATGACTGCCCCGTCAAGATGTGTGCCTGAGATTGGAGATGGGGGAGGTCCGTAGCTGGCGCTGGGAGTGGCCAACATTAACCAGGCCTCAATATTTCATGAAGACTACCAATCCTCCTGCAATAAATTAGCCTGAGGTGTCTGCTGCTTTAATCCCCAAATTTACAATGACTGATCTCACCAATTAGCAAAACAAAGGACCGTTCTATCTATAATATACCCCACTCCCTTATCTCTCCTAGGAGTACGAGAAGTTTTTTTGCTGGCATCAGACAGAGTAGGT
>VYZU01030620.1:92319-118677 GCA_013401355.1 Ceyx cyanopectus | reverse complement strand
TAAGATAATAATAATAATAATAAACTTCCACTCTCTTTTGCCATTACTAATGTTACTCCCAAGTGTTTGAAAGATCAGGTGGCATCGTGCCCCTTCATATGGATTTTTTTCTTCCATCTCACCCTGAATAAACAAATCCTTTGTTGGGTCTATAATATTCGTTTTGGCTGAAGTTTTTACTGCAAATCTCCCCTTTAAGCACTTTTTTTTTTTCTTTGTTTCAGGTCTTAAAATCCTTCACTTAACAAAAAGCTGAGAAGAGGAGAAAGGAAAGAATAAAATCTGGTTTGTTCCACTGTGGAAATCCCTCATACTCTGTTCCAAGGGGGTCTCCTGTCTCAGATATTTACCCATTCCAGATGTTTCCGTGGGAGGATTAATCCCACTCCCCTCCCCAGTGAACTTCATTGTTCTAGAGTGTCCTGCAGGATATGGAGAAGGGAAAAAGAGGGTATTTTCTTCATGACCCTTAGCTGCAAAACAATTTGTACCCTGAATTTTGGAACAGACAGCTTCTCCAGTGCTCCCACAGTGCAAACACATGAGCTGCTCTCTGCCTTCAGGCTGTCTCCTTTCATTAAAGACATCAAATTGCTTTTACTCAATGACATAACAGCAGTGAGCCTCTAAAATGCCCAATTGTGTGGATTTCTCTCCTAATTTTTCTTGCATATCAACAAGCATTTGGGAGGTTTTTAAACTTCAGACATCTGCAGTTATATTTTGTGAAGCAGTAAGAGCAGAGTGAGACCAAATGGTATATGAAAAACATAAATGCAGCTGGTAGAGATAGATGGCAATGCATAATGCATTTTTTTTCAGCAGGTAGACTCTAGAATTCTTACTTCAAGAACACTTTGTGAATTTACTGGACATAGCAAATATCTGGAGCCAGAAAACACTTCAGGTATAACTTCATTAGCTCTGCTCTTCAAAGATACAGCTCAAATAAATTGAATCTTATGAGGAGCCCAATGGGGAAGTTTAAAACACTAAAGCAAGGTAGAAGCATTCATTGGTGCCAGTAATTTTTCTTGTAACATATAAAGACAATATGCAGTGAACAAGTGTTTAGCACCAGATAATGAACTGTAGTACCTGAGCTACCTTCATTATTTTAAAACACCTATTATTATTATTATTATTATTATTATTATTATTATTATTCCTCTCCCTGCAGTCTGTAAAACTTCTTAGATAAGTACATCCTTTTCTGTGCTTCTTCAGCATACAGCCATCCTGTATCCCCTCATGCAGGAATCACACTTAGATCATCTGAACTCCATAGGAATGGAGTCAGATCACCCCCAAAAATTCCAGCTACCCATTGTAAGATGAAACAAAATACAAGATTAGCTGAATTTTGAGGGCCAAAGGGTGAGATTGCCATACACAATAGGGCTGGAAGAGCAGATGTTAACTCCCTCAGTACAGGCTTCTCCTTTTAAAATTAACCTACGTTCTACTTCCCAAAGAAATAACCTGTAGGAAGCATATATTAGAATATATGAATATTATAATAATAATNAATTAAGTGCAGGAGTATAATCAGTTAGAAACACTAAAGCACAGCATACTTGAGTTATTTTATTATCTATTAAAATAAAAATAATTAAAAAAAAATCACCAAAGAAATCAACACGCAGGATTGAAAAGTAATTAATAATTTTGTGTTCCGAAAAAGCTTAAAGAAGTCTGTTGTCATTATCTTTTCTCTGTATATCAGGTTCTTAGAAAATCCATCCAATTAGAAATGTGCATCCAGGTGGAAACCTTCCTCTCTTCCAGATTTATAAATAAATAAGCATAGCTGGATCTAAATCTCTTTACCTTGGACCAGTAGGAACAGCTACTGGAAACAACTAATTAACTAATGAATGCAACAGCTCCCCATTAAGCATTGTTACTCTCACATTTAGAATTAGCAGAGCAGCAAAATAGAATTCTGTTGCCAGCAGAGAACCAGGAAGCTCTGCAGAAGCAGTGTGAAGTGTGAAACTTCTCTTTCTTACCCAAGGGATGTTTTTTTTCCCTCCACATTCCTACTCTAGTCAGTATTGTAGAAGAGATAAATGTATGAGATAACTATAATAACTATATTGATTATACAATCTTTATTTAACCCTCTGGCTATCCCTATAAATAAAGGCTTCACTCAAAGTAGTTCAACCTTCTTTTCCTCCTTTGCTTAAGACCTCATTGTAATACCTTCAAAATGACAAGTAAGTTCCAAAACACTTGATTTTAACCTCACACAAA
The DNA here is from genome assembly GCA_013401355.1 of Ceyx cyanopectus. Taxonomy (NCBI): domain Eukaryota; kingdom Metazoa; phylum Chordata; class Aves; order Coraciiformes; family Alcedinidae; genus Ceyx; species Ceyx cyanopectus. The sequence continues at coordinate 116,418 of VYZU01030620.1, read as the reverse complement.
TTACACAGAAACACCCATGCCCCGGGTGCAATTATTTTTTCCTCATACAAGGCAATCCCATTCAGCCTGGGAGCTATTGGACATGTTCTTTGGTTAGGAAGAGAAAAATAAAGTTGTGTTCTTCTTTGCACAATGGCACAGTGATGTATTCTCACCAGTCCTAAAATTTCCATCTAAAAAGCACTCTTACCATTCCTTTTCACACATTTGTTGAGCATTTTATGATCAGCTAGTGACTAAAGGTAGAAATAATTTAGTCACTTGCATACTCATTTTCTTCTACATTTTCTCCCTGGGGCATGACCATCTTTTTAGGAGTCCAGCAAAACTCCCACTTGAAGACTCCCTTTTAAAGAAAGTTTCATTTTCTTTATATTATATAAATCACCCTTCTATTCTCTGAACTATAGAGATTTCTGGATTACACTCCAAAGGACATAACCAGCAACAATAATATTTTGCAACAAAATAGAAGAGATCTGAGTAAATTCAAACCAATACATGCTCTAGCAAAAAAAGTCCACTTTCTTTTTGGATATGCATATTATATTATTTGGTTATGCATATTATTGTGAATATTTTCCCAATTGCATGCAATTCTCCAGAGTTAGATGACCCTGGATTGACACTGCTGCTGGCAGAGTCACCTTTGCTCTGCAGTCCTTACAGGAGTGGTGTGTGGGGAACAACCTAAGAATGATGATCATTAAAGAAGTGGTGAGGTGTTCTACTAAATGCAGTTGGGACCCTTTAGGTGTCCACAGTGACATCCAGACAATTAAAATGGGTCTTGCCCTCATGCATTTACCTCTGGATGAAACATCATTAGCTCCATTTTGTATTGCTACAAAAAGCCCTCTGCTGAGATTCCCCAAATTGCCTTTCTCTGGAGATATCCTCGACATTAAACCAGGCATGGGCTTGGCTAAAAAATCAGGAACATGGAAGTAATAGCAACTTGCTGTGAAAAAATAGTCATATTATGAAAAGTAGTATTAGAAAGGGCAGCACCTATGCAGTATGCAACAAGATGCTCTTGTTAATCCAAGATCATGACTTAATAATTACATTCCATCTTTGAGAAATGTCTCAAGCTAATTAAATTAGGTGACATTGTTTCTTAAATTTGAACAAGCAAAAATTCACCTGCCAATACCACTGAATTCACAAGAGTAATGAAAAGCCATTAGCTGTAATGTAGATCTTTCTTCATGTTATATCTAGCTTGGAACTCCACTTGCACATTTGCTTGGTTTGACACACTACTCCACCAGCACTCCCCTACTTTCTAAACTGATTAAATCTTTGATGGCAAAGAGTTCGGGACAGCAACACAGACATTAGTTAGAGTAAAATTCATCAAAGGAACATTTGGTGACACATAAAATACTGCTGATGCTGAATGAATACTACATTGTAGTGTAGTTACTTTTATTTTTTTAAGTTATATTTCTCAAAATTACACACAGAATAGCCCCATTTCCAGTTGAACAAAGAGTTTGGAGGCATAAAAAATAATTATAGGAGTGCTAAGAAATGTAAGAAAACCGTATTTCTTAGAAAAGTAAGATACCTCCTCAAACTTGCTCAAATTCCTGCTAAGGAGCATCTGAAGGGAAGACTGTGAGGAAGACACAGAGTCAGAATTCTTAGTATTTACTAGTTATTCACTAACAGATGAACTGGAAAACTCAAGGCTAGAATTTGCTTTGTTTCAGGTGAGAGGCAGCAATTGCTGTAGGATGGTTCCTGCCATTACTGCAAACAAAAGTGGTTCTCTTAATTTGCTAAAGATCAGGACTGTACCCAAAATGCAGCCATCAGATCTCAGTGGAGCTGACAGTGGCTGTTTCATTCTTTTCAGCCAGGAATACAAATGTTAATCTGTTCAGTGTTCCCATGCAATTGGGCAAGGCTCTGAGCAGCCTGGGCTAGTTGAGGGTGTCCCTGCTCCCTGCAGGGGGCTGCACTAGATGCCCTTTGGAGCTCCCTTCCAGCCCTAAACACTCTCTGATTCTATGAATCACCCTCCTGCTTAAGCCAATAGGACTTCAATATGGTATCAAAACCTCCATCTGCTCTTAACACCCAACCTCAAGTTATGGGCTCCAGATCTGAATAATGGCATGAGCATTTCAGAAAGCACATGGAGAGATACCTCAGGGATATTCCACTTCTCAATGGTGGCACTTCTCTTTCTTTTTCAGCCAGACAAGAATTATATTGCTAATGCCTAGAAATTTAAGATTTAAACCCATCTTTTCTTATGGACAGAGGCATCTCTGTTCCCTGCCTTAGCATTAAATCTTGAGCAAAGTACCACAACCAACACTAGGAACTTGGGATATACCTAGTCTAATTAGAGACACATACACTATGTCTGAACTTCCTAAATACCATCTTTCAGTTAAAGGATCTTGATTGTCTAAAGTGTATATTTGGTATGTCAGAAAATCAGGCTACCACATGCTGTCAGACTGAAAAATTTAAATATTTTCTGTCATCTCAGATCATTTCTCACAGAGGGCCAACGTGGGCAGATACATCAAACCAAACCAAACTGAAGTGTCCAAGGCTGACCAACCTCAATGGACCACACGCTTACAGAAATGAGGAGGGCATAGCATAGTGAGGGGTGTTAAAATCTCAACCTATAGGGTAGCAAAAACCTACACATTTTATCAGAGTTACAAAGTACTGATCCAGTCAGGGTGCTAAAATATGAAATACGCCCCACTCCCACCTCGCTCCTGGGCATTTTACAAAGGCAGAACTCGCATGAAGAAATGCTTTAGCTGAATTTTAAAATCTTACGGGTCTGGATCAAAACAGGATTTCTCCACTGCTTCACAAAAGGTCAAAAATTATTCTGCAAAAGAATATTCCTCAAGCTGGAAAATCAAATGTCTTTTCATTATGGGAGCATGATGAATATGAACATCCAGACTGGAAGAAAGGAGGAGAGGCTGAGAGAGCTGGGGCTCTTTAGCCTGGAGAAGAGGAGACTGAGGGGGGAGCTCAGCAGTGTCTGTCAAGATGTTCAGGGCAGTGTAGGGAGGATGGAGCCAGACTCTGCTCAGGGACATCCAGTGACAGGACAAGAGGCAATGGGAGTCAGTTGGAGCACAAGAGGTTGAGGGGAAACACAAGGAAAAACTTGTTCCCAGTGAGGGTGGCAGAGCCTGGCAGGGGCTGCCCAGGGAGGTTGTGGAGTCTCCTGCTCTGGAGACATTCCAGCCCCCCCTGGATCTGTTCCTGGGTGACATGGTCTAGGTGCCCCTGCTCTGGCAGGGGGGTTGGACTAGATGATCTTCTAGATCCCTTCCAACCCCTGACACTCTGTGATTCTATGAAAAGGAAGGCTATTGAGGCAAGTCACCTCTAAGCACCAGGTTGTAGAGCCTGGGGCAGCTGGATGAGGAGGGTCTTGTCCCCAGTTAAATAGGAAATGCCCAGGAAAAGGCCTCAGCAGCCATCCTTGTGTGGGTCAGGAGCAATGCCTTGCACTACTGAGCAGGGAGTCAGGACACAAGCAAAGACCAACCACCTTGTACATCAAGCTTGAGCCTGAGGTGACAAAACATTCCTTCCCATCACTGCACTTGTTTGTGACTTTTCTTCCTAACCTGTGCTCATCTAAAGGGAAGAAACTTCAAATATTACTTTTCTGTTATCTAGACAGAAAAAAAGAATAATGGAGGCAGCAAAGAAAAGAAAGCAGGTATTAGTATTTCAGAGAAAACTCTTCTACTTTCATACAAATGCTTTTATAAATTTATTGAAGGAACCTTTTGTTGGGTTAACTGGGGGTTTCCTACCTTTTTTTTTTAACGTATTCTCATGTTTGTTTCTTGTGGTTTTGCTTTCACAAAATGAAAATCCGAGTCCTCAGTGAGGAAGGAATTAACAGATACTGTAAACTCACTCATGAGGATTGTATTTGCTCATTCTTGTTATCAACTTGACATCCTTCTTCCCAGTCTCCATTTTATGAAGGAGGCCACTATGTGGCAGCCCAGTACCAAAAACAGATAGATGACAGGGTCATCAGTGTCCCTGTGTGACAGTTTGTGAAGTTCAATTTAAAATAACCTTTCTCGGCATCATTCCTTTCTTTTAATGGGATATTTTCATGTTGTGCATTCCCCATAATTCAATATATTATTTTTATATTAGGAAGATGAGTAATACACTGTGTGATACAGTCATGAAAGAATTTTTAGTACCTTCCTCTGCTCCCTATAATAAACACTAGAGCTGATATGATGGCTACTTTAAAAAATAAACAAGTCTACAGAAAACAAAAATTGCCTTTGTGAAGGAAACTCCTGCAGGGAAAACACCAGATTCAGAGTCAGACAGAATATTAACAGTTCCATTAAAAGACCCCAAAGTGTACCTGTTTATTCTTATTTCTGAAGTGTGAATGATTACTTCCATTTGAAAAAAATCTAAAAGAATCTTCCAGAAAGTTCTAAATCTTGGTGTCCTGCATCATACCTCCCCCTACATGCTTTACAAATGAAAAAGTCTATGCAAATAGGGCTTTTTTTTCTCATTATAGATATGCCCTGGTGTGACTTTAGCCTGTTTAGCTGTGATCTCATCTTACCTAGCAAGCTGAGTGGATCTAAGTGTCTGAGCACTGTTTTGATGGGGAAAGCCAAGGAAAACATTGGCTTGTACCACAGCTGTGTGGCCGATTCAGTGAATGGCACTCTCTCTTCTGAATCAGCACCCACTCACTGCTATGGGACATGGTATTTCCAGAGCATCTGTGTTTCCACTAAAACACAAACTAAAATCCTGCTGAGGGCTGAACCCAGCCAGGACACTGAGCACAACAAGCTTCCCACATGTGAAAATTCAGAAAGCCAAAGAGTCTTTTCGTTTCTTCCTGACAGAGAAACGAGATTATTTCATCCAGTTATGAAAAATAAAACCTTCACATTGAGCAGTGGCACTGCTTTGTCTTCCCAGGGGATCAGTCTCCTCACTATATCTGCACACACAGAATTAGACCTCTGCTCTTAGTCCTGCTAGTCACATTTGTCTTGCCAAGCAGAGCCAAATATAGGCTTTATACCACACCAAAGCTCCTCTTCCCTCCCTGAAAAATGAGCTGGAAGCACTAACTAATGCCAGTCAGGTGCAGGGGAAGGCACCACTTTTGTAAACCCAGTTTTCCTCTAAAGGATCCTGACACCACATTAATGGGGCATGTTCTGATGTAGCTGTAGGAAAAGCTGCAGAGCCTCCACAGCTCACTCAAGTTGAACACCTTCCTGCCTTTTCACACACTTTTTGTTCTCACAGGGATTTTCCTGATGTACAGGGTAGAAATGCACAGTAACCATTTGTTCTAAGAAAAAACTCCTGCAAGAGTTCATCTCTGATTAACAGCATGACTGAAAAATGCAACTTTTTGTTGGAGTTCAGATTCCCAGACACTGAATAGGACACCAGGCACGCAGACCTTTGGCCATTATACACTCCAGAACACAACAGGAAAAATTGCTTCAGCTGTTTTCTGGTGCCCAGGACCAGACTCTTGGATCCTGCCTTGATTTCACCTAAACCCTCCCATGTGCTCTCATTTTGAACAGCCAGTGGAAGATCTGGTGGGGCTGTCTATAGACCACACTGCCACACTTAGCCCCAGACCCTCTTTCTTTTCACCATCACTCTGCCCCTCCTGAGGTGATATCAGACTAGACATCTAGACTAGATATTTACACTGGATCTCAGGCAGAAGTTCTTTCCCTTGAGGGTGGTGGCTCAGTGGCACAGGCTCCCCAGGGAGGTGGTTGAGGCCCCATCCCTGGAGCTCTTGCAGGGGAGGTTGGCCAAGGCTCTGAGCAGCCTGGGCTAGTTGAGGGTGTCCCTGCTCCCTGCAGGGGGCTGCACTAGATGCCCTTTGGAGGCCCCTTCCAGCCCTAAACATTCTGTGATTCTAGGAGGGCAGGGGTTTGTCAGCAGTGCAGGTTGGCCACGCTGGCACCACAGCAGCTTGTGCACTGGCATCTGAAACATTGTCAGGTCTCTGGGTGGTCCTCAGCAATCTGTAGCCCACCAGCTGCAGAAACTGCAATCAGTGCTCAGGACTCTGTGACCTGGTACCAGTAACTGACTCTTAAATCCAGAGCAGATACCCAACTCCTTAAGCCTTCCAGCTCTGTGTGTACCATGGTATCAAGTATACAATCAGAAGGTTGTTTTAAAAGAATAAATCCCACAGGGGAAATGCACAGGACTTGTTGAAACCATGAAAAGATTAAGAAGGTACCATAACTGGCTTCTGCTTTGTTTGGTGGCACATTTCAACACAGTCTTCTCCTGCAAGGCAGGAAATAATCCTGATGGCCTGCTTATTCCAGTACTAGCTTTAGGATGACAGATAACTAAGCAAAAGTCATTAAGGTGACTTCTAGGTCATCCACAGAACCCATTTTAGAAGTCTGGTGTGGTTGCCTAACTGTAAACTAGATTGTAATATATTTACATATGTTTACAAAGTATATGTGGCTTTCTCACCAACACATCCAGGATTGACTGGAAGGCATTAATCTCCAATTTTAACTCAGTCAAATATTTATTTTTTTTTTCCATAGGAAAATGTCAATTCCTAAAATATATGCATATATATTCTGCAGGAACAGACTGATTGAATAGAAGCTTCTAATAGCAACCAAACACACTTCCTAGCAAAACCTGGCTGGTTTCCTGCTAGCTTGCTGGCCTCCCTGGAAGCCTCCCTGGTGAGCAGCATGTCTGGGCTTGTGGGCTCCCTCCTGTGATCATCATGGGGAGCCCTGTCCTTTCTTATTTCAAATTTTGAAATAAAATCTTCCATTAATTAAATGAAATTTCATATTCCTACTCTGTGGGAAGTGAAAAATTTCAAGATATTTAATTTCAATAGAGAAAGAATGTGAGAGTAGCCATTCCTCCCACTGCAGGAATTTGAGGTTCTGACAAGCCCTTCTTACACGAGTGCTTACTCAATTGCCCACTTCTGGCTGCATAAAGAGAACTGGTGGAAATCCAAACCTGCTAAATTAACATTTGCAAAAAATTAAACTAACCAACTGTTATGAGTTTAACAACAAACGGGAGCCTGGGTTCCCAGGAGACCAACCATGGAGAACAGCTGGCAATAAAACTTGATTGCATGTGGAAGTGGTTAGGAAAACAAAACAAAACTACAACTTCTGCACGCAAACACAAACATCTCTTCTCACCCAGGCCTTGGGGAAAGAAAAAAAATTTAAAATCAAGTAGTGAAATGAGTAATTTCATGTTACAGAGCATTTTTGATCTGTGAATTTTAGAAAGTTTTAATAAGGAGGGTCCCTTTCACAAATACAGATACTATCAGGTCAATGACAGGTATATAACTCATATTGTGTAGTCACAGTCCAGCACTCAACCTTGAAGAGTTTATCAAGGTGAGTTTTTGATTCAGATTCTCAGAGCATAAATCTTTTGCTTTTCTTCTTAGTCAGTCCCTTTTCCCTGAACTGTCCTGCTCACACAACTAACAGGCAGAACAGCTACTGAAAAAAGGATTTTCAAATACAGCAAGTTTGTTCAGCTGGGTGATACTAACACCACCACCTTCTGCCTCCTAAAAGCTATATGAGCTCTTCCTCTTCAGGAACATCTTATGGCTGATACCTTCATTCTTCTGAGTAGATACACAGTCAATACAGACACTTGTGGCCTTACATTAGCCTGTGTTCCAACCACCAATTCCTTACATGGGGAAGCAGCAGTGGTTTGAGCTGCTAGAAACTCAGCAGATTCACTTGATTTCTTGCCTTCTCCATTAAAAGAACAAGTTTTCATGAGCCCTCAGTAACTGGTTCAGAGTGTGCCATCTGTCTTGACTACGTACAGACTCATGCTCTTGCACAGAAAGGTTTGTCTCAGAGCAGTTCCAATGTCAAGAGACCTCTTGNAAGGCAGGAAATAATCCTGATGGCCTGCTTATTCCAGTACTAGCTTTAGGATGACAGATAACTAAGCAAAAGTCATTAAGGTGACTTCTAGGTCATCCACAGAACCCATTTTAGAAGTCTGGTGTGGTTGCCTAACTGTAAACTAGATTGTAATATATTTACATATGTTTACAAAGTATATGTGGCTTTCTCACCAACACATCCAGGATTGACTGGAAGGCATTAATCTCCAATTTTAACTNGCTCTGAATCCTAAGGGACCATTTTAGCTGAAAACATTATCATATCTAAGGCAGCATGAGATAATGTTTTGGCCATCTGATTGCAGTAATTTACACAACAAGGGTATCCTTCTTTTGTGGCCGGTGTTAACATTTCGGATTAGGATTGTAAAGTGTGTTGAGAGAAATGAGCTAGACATCTGGTCATACTGTTGGAATTTATGTGGGAAGCATCTGAAACCCACTGAAAAACAAGTTTTAAGCATGGAGAAGGGGAAAATAATCTCTGCCTTGACATAACCTTGCTACAAGCATGACACACCCCTCCTTATAACCAGGCATTGAAGAAAAGCTTGGTATAGAAGATGAGCAAATTAATTTCTATCTTGACTTTTTTTCTGCATTGCAAATCATCACTCTTTGTTGCTTAGTTGGGGTTTTTTTTCTGCCATTTCTCTGATGTAATAGATGGGAAACCTACAGGAAGAGAACTCAGGTTTTCTCAGTTCCAAGTCAGCACCTGAGCTGGCAGATTATAGTGTCTTTCTACATAGAAAAACGAGTTACAAGCACAAGAGAAGTGTCCCATATGAAAACCAATCAGAGAAGAAACTCAACAGTTATGAATTTTGTTGCCAGAATTTTGTTTTCATTTTTTAATACATTAGATTTTTGAAGAGATAAAAACTAGAAGAGGGTAGATTTAGATTGGAAATTAGGAAGAAGTTCTTCACTGGAATAGGTTGCCCAGGGAAGTTGTGAATGCTCCATCACTGGATGTATTCAAGACCAGAATGAATGGGGCTTTGAGCAACTTGGTCTAGTGGAAGGTGCCCATGGCAGCAGGGCTGAAGCTAGATGATTAATGGCCCTTCCATTACAAACGAGTATATGACTCTATGATATTTAAAAGCTCACAGGACACACCGCTCACAAAAGTGGCAGCTCCAACAGCAAAGACATCTTCCAACCCTATACATTTATTACAGACATAATTTTTTTCAAAGAAAATTGTCTTCCTCTCTCTACAGAACTTGCTGCCAATTCTGAATTTGTAGCCGTCTCTTAAAGGGAAGGAAACTTGCTGTCCTAAAAATAACTTACTTTTTTAAAATTGGAAGTCATATACATATCTGAGGTAGAGCAAATTAACCCAACCATCAAGACCTGTGCTTTGAATGATGTATTATTTTCACATGCAAGGAAACATCTCCTACCTTTGGGAGTCACAGATCCAAATCCTTCCCTTTAAAGTTCAGACTTGGCATGGACACCTTTCTCACTAAATGGACTTGCAGACTAGATAGGCAATACTAGTAACTCTCAGAAAGAAAAAGGACCTGAACCTAAAAGTCCTATCACGTACAGGAGTGCTTTGAGTATTGAGCAATCACCTTGAGCAGAAGCAGCCAGCAGCCATGAACTCATAATGTCCAGTCAAACTGAACCCCATCCAAAAAAAAAGTAAGCAATGGAAAATCTTGTCTTGCGAATTCCAGTGAAATTCCAATTTCCGCGATGCAAAAACTGAGCATTTGCAAAACTTAAGAATCCTTTAAATCTTCACATTTTATAGGAGTTCCTGAGTTAGGAGCACATGAGTTTTGCAGATTTAGAACTTCATTCTTTGACTGAATAAGGTGTGGTGATGTACTTCTCATTGATACTTTTATAGTCAGCATATTCCACCAGTTAGTAAGGTAACAAACTGAAATACAGGCATCTAAGCAGCATGGTAATTCAAGTGAACTCGTGGGGTTTTTTTTCTACTTTTCCCACTTTTAGACTATATAATTATTTAATATTTTAAATAGTCAGTGATGACAGTGACATAATTGCCAGTGGGGGGGCAGGGACAAGGGTTGGGTTCAATACTGGTTTTTGTACATATTTGTATCTATTCCATTTTTATTAATTTTATTTTCATCAAAGCTGTTCTAGTTTCCTTTTCTAACCACTAAATCTCTCCCTTATTCCCTTTCTCTTCCCCTCTAGGGAGTGGTGTTAACAGAGAGTGTCTGTCATCTGTCTAAGAGGCCATCCTGACCCTAAACTGTGACAAGTCAAAACTTCCAATAACAAGCAGAAGATCCCTTTTACCCTGAAAAATTTATATCATATTTGCAACTGTGTTTCTTCCAAAACTTATACTTCTCACCAATGAATTATATCTTAGTAAGAAAAGGTGACAGTGACTACAACATAGCTCTGAAATATCAAATATAAGCATAACAGTTACAAGACACAAGTAATTCCACTTGGAATTTTTCAAAAATAAAATATAGAAAACATTACAAACCCACTCCCTTTCTTAGAAAGGACTGCCTCGCATCCCCTCAGATTTTAGGAACAGAAATTGTTGAAACTTGAGCACTGATATCATCATGAGCCTGAAGACAGAGGCCAATCCTCCAGCTAAAGTGGCAGTATTCATTAGGGCGTGTAGATACCTACAGCAAAGGACATGAAATACACAGCTATGTTTCCAAGCATGGGTATAGTTGGAGACAGAGGTTTTTAGCAGCTCTGTGGGCACTTTCAGCACTGGCAGAAGGGAAAGGTGGAGGAGAAATGTATGGAAAAGAAGGCAAGGGGAAAGTTAATGAGGCAGTGAAAGCACAGAGTCAAAGGAGCACTGAGGATAAAAGTAGGATCTTGCCTACAGAGAACCAGGAAGGATGGCTTCGTTTTCTGAATGCATGCCAGTGAATGCCTCTTCACAACAGCCATGCAGCCTGAAGGCTTCACCCTATATTATTAATATGGGAAAATGATAGAGAAGTTCCATAAATTTGTTTAGAAACCTTTCGTTACTTCAGATTAGAAACTTTGGTGCAGCCAAGTGAATCAGTGCAGCCACACCACTGCTGGACAGTTGTGCAAAAGTGTCTGCCTCCCTCAAGAAGAAGCCATACATACATAATTCTGCTGCTTAAAAAAAGAAAAATACCATACCCCTAATTAGGTCAAAAATATACAAAGAACAAGCCCTAGGAGAGAGTGGCAGAAACTGAGTTAACTGGCATTTGTATGGATAAATTTTATCTCAAGTGTATATTCACTAAATAAATGCTGTGGTTGTTGCTCACCTGACTCAACGTAGACCCTTCAGTTTACACTATTGACCATTAAATACTTTATAATATACTAAGAGAAACAGGCATTTCTCAGGTACAACTGAAGCAGAGAGCTAAAGCATGTCAAATAAATCACACCCTGCAATGCCTCTTTCTCTCCACTGACTGTTAATTGGAACCTGGTGAGACGTGTATCCTCTGCAAACATCCCAAGACAAGAAAAACATGCAAGACATTTTTCACCCTAGCTAAAGGCTCCAAGAGACAACAACAAACCAATTGCTGGTTTGAAACAGAAGTGTCATGCTTTAAGGTAGAATCCATGTCAATAATCATCTGAGGAAGAGTTACCAGGCTACTTAGTACATTCATAGGTCACAGCTCTTCCTGCTCCATAAGTAATCCCAAAGGCTTTTGACCTGACTCACTGTGTGGCAATGGGTTGGATGACTCCTTGTGGGTACAACACATACTGTCCTTGGTGAGGAAGAAACCTAAGGACTTCTAAATCCCTTGAGGACAAATTACTCAGAGAAAAATCTTGAAGGGTTTTGTTATTATTATTTTTTGAAGTGTAAGTGCCTTAAAATATCATGACCAGGAAGGATGGATTCAGGGAGTTGCCATCTGCCAGATGTTGGTAGTTAAGAACTACTATTGAATCCATCCCAAAGACCCAGTGACAGAAATAGCCTTGACACCCAGATCTAACCAAATGCCCAAATGTCTCCATCCTCTGGTGCCTGGGTGCCAGATGTGTCAGCGTCTAGTCAACAGCAGAGAGGCCACAAAGTACTTCCTCACTGCAGAAAACAAAACTCAGTCCTGGCATGTGTCATTTAATAAATGTGCCTTTCAGTACTTAACCTTGTGGTTCCCAAACCAGCCCAGGCAGCAGGAAAGGAGGATTAGTGTCTTTCCAGAAAGGACATAGCAGTGAGTCACAATCTCAGCACTGCTGTGAGTCACTGTGACAGTGCTGCTGACTGGCTCAGCTATGAACATAAAATGCCAAAGCATTCCCTTTACATTAGAGATCATGGGAAAATCCCTAAATCCAGACCAGAAGATGACTGCAGTCCAACTCTGTATCCAGATAAGAACATCCCCTCTGCTTCCACTTGTTTTCATGATGATAACAAGCAGAGAGGAGTTGAAAGCTGAGACAAATAGTTCTCAGCTATCTTTGCAGCCTTTTCCCATCACTCACTGTGCTTCTTTCCAACATACAGCACATCATGCTATTGAAACCTTTTGTCTGCATTTTCACCAAATGAAACTTGTCCCTCCACATGGCACAGGCTTTATGTACAGTTAAGTATAGAAGGGGAGCAATGGAGTTTGCACTACTGACACTGAACCAGGCAGTCAGGGTGCTGAAGAGGGCAGTGGTCACCCCTCAAACCTGACAGGTATCATCCCACTGCTGATGCCCTCCACACCCACTGATGTTGACACAAGGACTTCTGCTCTGTGCTCATAAGAGGAGCACATGTGTCTACTTGAATGAAGCTCTCTCTGTCTCACTGGCTGTTTTCTTAACATAAGCACCAGCAAAGCCCTTGGCACAAGGAGGAGCATGGTGTCTGTGGCCTGGGGCAGGACAGCCCTCCCCAGACACAAGGGCCACAGGGAATAGGCAGATTTTTCTTGCCTTCCAGCAGACAGCAGAAATCACCCTTATTGATATTACAATTATTATATTACACAAATCTCTAATAAATATCTCTTTGCCTAGTCTAGATCAAAACTTTATGCCTGGGTGGGAGTTGCTGTCTTCCCTGTAAAGAGGTGACTACCCCAGAGGTTGCTCCTTCACTGGAAAACCTTCAGGTTTCAAGTCGCAATGGCACATAACTTAAACCATGGACCTGATTAGTAACATGATCTCAGAAAAAGGTGATTCTAAAGACATAGCTGTTGAGCCAGCCAGACCATTCACCACAATCCTTCCTCACTTGTAGCAGAGCAAAGTAAGACAGATAAACCCAGAGGTTTTCCAAACCTACTGAACAATGAAATGTGAAGCGAGTCCCGTAGGCAAATCTAAATCCCTGCATCAAGGCACCTCCAGTGTTTCTGAGAGCCTTTGTATATAGATCAAGTAAGCAGCTCATAGCTTTAAGAAATCACAGCAGTTCATAATATCATATCATTCAACAGAATACCTGGTATTTCAACGGAGAAGAGCAAGCATTTCATTAGACAAAATCCTTAAATCACAAACACTAACTCACACTTTCAGATAACATGCTTTAGTGAATGAAACTGAGTAGGTAACAAACCATTCTCACAAGTAGGAGACTTACCTGGATACATTATCCAGTTACTTCAGGATGTCTACAGTTTGAATATCTGTTTGTTGTCCAATTCCCTGGAAGAGGAAAGAAAAGCATGCATGTAAGAAAAGAAACACATACCTAAAAAACAAAGGTTTGAATTGAGATTGTGCATGAGTTGCATTTTCAAGCTGTTCCTGTCAGTATTTGCTGCCATACTTCTTTGACTTCACTTCTGAAATTATTTTTTTTATATAGAGAGTTATGTAAAATACAAAAGAAAGAGCTACTAGAACCTTTTCTTTGCTATTTAATTTTCATCAAGGTACATAATAGTTCAGAGAAAGTGGTATCCAAGCAACGGGTTTGAAAGGGGCAAAGTATTAAAAGATTGTTCAGTCAATTATCTTAGCCTTAACATGATGTTAACAGGCATAATTGCCTTTGATGCAAAACACTTTTCTTATATAGTTATAAATAATCACAATATATCCAAAAGCTATATTAATAATGAAGAACACCATCTCTTAGAGTATTCTTCTCATATCCAGCACTTATATAAACTTCCTCCTCTAGCCAGAGAATCAAATCTCAGTGTAACTAAAAGATGACACCTTGAAGCAATATATTATTTTGATTTTCAGTTAACTGCAGACAGCAGTGCTATCTCTTCTACATTCATAACATACTTAATGTCAAATCTATCTGTCTCAAAGGACTAAAAATTATTATCCATGTTTTATTCCCTTAGCTTCACTCAACTAACACAGCTGAAAGATCATGAGTGGGATTCATATAGGCCTTATTAAAGAAGTAATGAGTCATGAAACACAATACTACAGAATCTTTTTGATCAGAATAATATANCTCACTTGTAGCAGAGCAAAGTAAGACAGATAAACCCAGAGGTTTTCCAAACCTACTGAACAATGAAATGTGAAGCGAGTCCCGTAGGCAAATCTAAATCCCTGCATCAAGGCACCTCCAGTGTTTCTGAGAGCCTTTGTATATAGATCAAGTAAGCAGCTCATAGCTTTAAGAAATCACAGCAGTTCATAATATCATATCATTCAACAGAATACCTGGTATTTCAACGGAGAAGAGCAAGCATTTCATTAGACAAAATCCTTAAATCACAAACACTAACTCACACTTTCAGATAACATGCTTTAGTGAATGAAACTGAGTAGGTAACAAACCATTCTCACAAGTAGGAGACTTACCTGGATACATTATCCAGTTACTTCAGGATGTCTACAGTTTGAATATCTGTTTGTTGTCCAATTCCCTGGAAGAGGAAAGAAAAGCATGCATGTAAGAAAAGAAACACATACCTAAAAAACAAAGGTTTGAATTGAGATTGTGCATGAGTTGCATTTTCAAGCTGTTCCTGTCAGTATTTGCTGCCATACTTCTTTGACTTCACTTCTGAAATTATTTTTTTTATATAGAGAGTTATGTAAAATACAAAAGAAAGAGCTACTAGAACCTTTTCTTTGCTATTTAATTTTCATCAAGGTACATAATAGTTCAGAGAAAGTGGTATCCAAGCAACGGGTTTGAAAGGGGCAAAGTATTAAAAGATTGTTCAGTCAATTATCTTAGCCTTAACATGATGTTAACAGGCATAATTGCCTTTGATGCAAAACACTTTTCTTATATAGTTATAAATAATCACAATATATCCAAAAGCTATATTAATAATGAAGAACACCATCTCTTAGAGTATTCTTCTCATATCCAGCACTTATATAAACTTCCTCCTCTAGCCAGAGAATCAAATCTCAGTGTAACTAAAAGATGACACCTTGAAGCAATATATTATTTTGATTTTCAGTTAACTGCAGACAGCAGTGCTATCTCTTCTACATTCATAACATACTTAATGTCAAATCTATCTGTCTCAAAGGACTAAAAATTATTATCCATGTTTTATTCCCTTAGCTTCACTCAACTAACACAGCTGAAAGATCATGAGTGGGATTCATATAGGCCTTATTAAAGAAGTAATGAGTCATGAAACACAATACTACAGAATCTTTTTGATCAGAATAATATATGTTAACCATGGCCTAAGTGTTCCCCTGTGATCGCTGAGTCAAGATTAGGGGTGATGATTCATAAGTCAGAAAAAAAATAGTTCAACTTTCAGAGTTTCCATGGCTGATAAACAGCAAAAAGAAATCTTTCTAATACTTCAAATAATATATTTGATGCAAAGACAGCAAATGGACAGTCTTAGACTGCTGTAGCTGCAGAACTGGGAGACTGATCTGGAAATATTTAACAAGCATAGTGCTGTTCACATCTGTAAAATGGTTTGTGTGAATATATTCAGAGCATTAGGTTTTGGTTCAAAAACCAGAACTGCATCTTATGAAATGACAGTGTTCCTTCAAAACTAGCATAGATGAGGCTGCTTCCCATAGAGAATTAAAACTTAAAAAAGTTTAAACTTTTAACTTAGAGGTAGAATCATAGAATCATAGAATGTTTATGGCTGGAAGGGAGCTCCAAAGGGCATCTAGTGCAGCCCCCTGCAGGGAGCAGGGACACCCTCAACTAGCCCAGGCTGCTCAGAGCCTTGGCCAACCTCCCCTGCAAGAGCTCCAGGGATGGGGCCTCAACCACCTCCCTGGGGAGCCTGTGCCACTGAGCCACCACCCTCAAGGGAAACAACTTCTTCCTGAGATCCAGTCTCAATCTCCTCTGCTCTCATTTAAACCCATTACCCCTCATCCTTTCACTGCAGGCCCTTGGAAACAGCCCCTCTGCAGCCTTCCTGGAGCCCCTTCAGGCACTGGCAGGTGCTCTAAGGTCTCCCCAGAGCCTTCTCTTCTCCAGGCTGAACAACCCCAGCTCCTTCAGCCTGTCCCCACAGCAGAGCTGTTCCAGCCTCTGAGCATCTCTGTGGCCTCCTCTGGCCCTGCTCCATCAGCTCCATGTCTCTCCTGTGCTGAGGGCTCCAGAGCTGGCTGCAATACTCCAGGGGAGGTGTGAGCAGAGCAGAGCAGAGGGGCAGAATCCCCTCTCTCCAGCTGCTGCCCACACTTCTCTTGCTGCAGCCCAGGCTGCCATTGGCCTTCTTGGCTGCCAGTGCCCACTGCTGCCTCATGGCCAGCTTCTCAGCCACCAACACCCCCAAGTCCTTTTCTGCAGAGCTGCTTTCCAGCTCCTCAGCCCCCAGCCTAGATTGATAGTGAGGGTTGTTCTGACCCAGGGGCAGGGCTCTGCACTTAAGTCTTGTTGAAGCTCATGAGGTTCCCCTGGGCCCACCTCTCCAGCCTATCCAGGTCCCTCTGGATGCCATCCCATCCCTCCAGCCTTTCCACAGCACCATTCAGCTTGGTGTCAGCTGCCAACTCGAGCTGCTAGAAGATGGGTTAACAGGCAGCAAGAGATCATCAGCTACCAACCTTCTCTCCCTAATCCAGAATTACTTTGGCAGTACCTGAGCCTTCATTTTGGCAAACCAGCTATCCAGACACACTTTATGAAAGTACAGAAAGGAAGCTGGGCATTTGCCATCTGCCTGGTTCCAGCAAAACTTCTTATCTCAAGCCTCTTCCCATCTGCCAGAGAGATCCTGGCTGCAACATGCTGATGGGAAGACTTATCCTTCATTTTTCCCAGCCTGCAGACAAGTCTGCAGCTCAGGACATGATTGCACCAGGTCTTGGCAATTCCTCCATCACAGGTTGATCACTTGGCACCAAGTGGTCCAATACACCTCCCTGGTAATTGTCCTTTGTGACAAGGACAGTTGAAAAAGCACCTTTTGGCTTAAATATGAGCAGAATTTTGTGTCTGTCATATCAACATGCAAAAGAAAAGGAAAAATTACACATGGAGATGAATACAGAGGAATTTAATTTTAATGGGCCAGCCTTAAAGCTACCTCTTGCCCTGGTTTGGCTTCATGGTTATTTTTGTTTCCCACTCAGCTAGTTCAAATCAGCCTAAGCCTCAGGACAACTCATGAAGCTCCCAGAGCTGGGAACTAATTTTGTGGCAAGCCTTTTGTTTTGGAAGAGGCTTTCCAGAAAAGCTTCTTTAATGTGGCATAAAGGATTTCCTTCGATCCACCATTCTTACTTTAAATGGATCTTTCCAAATGATTTTAAGAGGAAAACACCTTTAAAATTTTCCCTGGTATAAAAAGTCTGTGACTTTTTCTGACTTTTTTTTTTTTACCATCCCTGAAGGTATTAAAAAGCCATAGAGATGAGGCACTTCAAGATATGCTCTAGTGGGATGCTGAGGTGTTGGACACAGTGATCTCTGAGGTGTTTTCCAACCATGACAATTCTGTGTGTGAATAGTGTAACATAGATTGAATCCAACCTTCCAAGACATCATTGTTCAAATATATCTTCATACAAACACATCAAGAAAGAAGACAAGTCAATGTCAGCACTTGCTAGAGGTGAGATGCAATGTCCAAACCAAAGCTGGGGACAACAGTGGCTTTGCAGTAGGTGACTGCAAAATACAGATTACTACAAGGGGCCAGGGAGAGAGACCCACTGGTCAGAACTCATGCAAATAAAAATACATAGGAACTGCAAACTAACTTTGCATGTGATATAAAAAGTTGGAAAAAAAAAAAAAAGGAAAGTGTATTTTCAGATAACAATCTTTTTTACAGTTAGCAGCTAAGACACTCTCAAATAAGATCACATAAATAATATTATAGTAGGACACTTCTGTGACTATCATACTTAAAGCATGTAGGCCTGTACATTCTGATAAGAGTTTAGGACACAAAGAAAAGTTCTTATATATCTTGTGGGTACAATTCAGACACTCTTGTGTCAGTCTGAAAAAAAAAATCGTTTCTTCTTGAAATTCAATGGCTGATACATCTTATAAATTTAGTTTTGCCATCAAGCAGCCTATTGGTAACTGATTTCAGATGAAGTTTTTCTTTGTTGACTACAAAGTCATTTTAAATTAGAACTCCTGCTGTGAGACTGTGTACTTTGTTGAACATTCTACTCATTTTTCATCATTTTTCATACAATCCTGAGATTAAATACAAAATAATACACAAAGTGCATGCCTCAAAACTAAACATAAATGAAGGACAAGACTACCAGCTATATTCAAAGCCAATAACCAATAAGTATTTGGCAGGTGCTGTTTGAGTTTGCCACCTACACACACAAAATTTGACAGCAAATGAAAGCCAAGTAATTACTTGTGTTTAACCTCAAGCCCTTCAAAATCACTGTTGAGACTGACATTTGGGAACAGATGTAAAAAAACCCAACAAAACAAAAAACACATTCCGGTGCCTAAATTGAAGTCTTTAGCAAAAAATCTGGTACCTTGAAGTACTCAGGAACTTCATCTGTACTTCACTCAGGTGAAGTGGCACATCAAACTTTCTGTACTAAGAGAAGAAGGCTGTAGCAAAAGATGTTGTGGGCAAGTGAGATGTAGGTGATGCCAGTTCAATTCTCTTCTACATGCTGTAGGTGCCTTATCTGATCATGAACAATCACCTCTAGCCTTGAAACAGAGATCTTAAACTCCTAACAGCACCTCACATCAAGGTTGTAAAGTAAATATACACAACCTAACATGCAGCTTTCAAAACTATGGTGACTGAGTCAATAAAAGCATTTTATACAGACTCATGAGCTGAGCTCCTATAGTCATCTTCCCAAAAGATTCTCTATTTCAGCTTGCAAATTCCTGCTGCTTTTTTGCTTTAGATACCCACAGCTGATAAATCTTCCTTCAGGTGCAACATCTTACATCTTGTTAAGCAGGTTTAATCAAGTCTCTTTGGACACCATGACTCTGAGAACTATCTAGTCTCATAAGATACCCCTGGAAGGCCAGATCAACCCAGCTCAAAACTCCATCTGAAAATGCTGAGTTAAGTCCATTCTTTTGTCTCTGCAATCCAATGCAAAACTGAGTTAGTGAAGGAATATCATGGGAAACAGAACTCCTCAGATTTGCTGGCCCTACATGAGGCTGTTTGGGCAGGAATTTAGAGGACCAAGTGTGCCAGGACATGGGGCTCACTGGATAGGGGACCATGCTCATTCAGACCCCAGTAAGCAGAATTTTCTCCATCAGCACCTTTGGCAGAACTAACATTTTGCTTACAATAATAGCTATTTCAGAAACATCTTAATTTCCTAACTCCACATAAGCCTACATTCTACTTGTACTTGATTTCCTTAATGCAGTGTTAAGTACATTCACAGGCTGGAAAGAACATTGACTACTTAGTATATATTTTTAGGAGACATTTTGATGCCTTTGTATCTTATATAGGTCTCAGTCTTTTTTTTTTTTTTTCTACAAACAATGAAGTTGTCAGCAAGATTAGAATATGAGTGTTAAATCCTTTAAAGCATTTGTGGTTAGGACTAGGAGAGTTATTAGGTGTATTTGGAGATATGGGATATTCAAAACTGTGTTGTTTAAAAGCTGAATATAACATTTACTAATTAAAGGTCACTGGACCTTCACAATCCATCTACAAGTCTAATACTAGAACCCACTAAGAAAATAATAAAAATTAACACCATCAACACAGTTCAGACCCAAAATTATCTCCTACATATACTTTTAAAGATTTCATCAGTTTTTACAGATTTCCTTCAAATGTGGCCATTTCAATTCATGCTTCAGAAATATGTAAGTCATATTTGAACAAGGAAGGAATGCAATAAAACATTTTTTTTTAATCTATAATTGAAAATCCGACAAGTACACTATCAATCCAGGCTGGGGGATGAGGTGATAGAGAGCAGCTCTGCAGAAAAGGCCTTGGGGGTGTTGGTGGCTGAGAAGCTGGCCATGAGGCAGCAGTGGGCACTGGCAGCCAAGAAGGCCAATGGCAGCCTGGGCTGCAGCAAGAGCAGTGTGGGCAGCAGCTGGAGAGAGGGGATTCTGCCCCTCTGCTCTGCTCTGCTCACACCTCCCCTGGAGTATTGCAGCCAGCTCTGGAGCCCTCAGCACAGGAGAGACATGGAGCTGCTGGAGCAGGGCCAGAGGAGGCCACAGAGATGCTCAGAGGCTGGAACAGCTCTGCTGTGGGGACAGGCTGAAGGAGCTGGGGTTGTTCAGCCTGGAGAAGAGAAGGCTCTGGGGAGACCTTAGAGCACCTGCCAGTGCCTGAAGGGGCTGCAGGAAGGCTGCAGAGGGGCTGTTTCCAAGGGCCTGCAGTGAAAGGATGAGGGGGAATGGGTTGAAATGAGAGCAGAGGAGATTGAGACTGGATCTCAGGAAGAAGTTGTTTCCCTTGAGGGTGGTGGCTCAGTGGCACAGGCTCCCCAGGGAGGTGGTTGAGGCCCCATCCCTGGAGCTCTTGCAGGGGAGGTTGGCCAAGGCTCTGAGCAGCCTGGGCTAGTTGAGGGTGTCCCTGCTCCCTGCAGGGGGCTGCACTAGATGCCCTTTGGAGACCCCTTCCAGCCCTAAACATTCTAGGATTCTCTGATTGTCCAACACCAAATCTACCGAACACATTCTGTTAGATCTGGTAAAGTGCAGTCGCTCTCTCTGCAGAGACACAAAGCCATGGATGAGTTTACAAGAAACTTCAGGGGTCAAGCCAACAAACCATTACTCAAGCAGTAGTTCCCATAATGCAAACACTCATATTCGTTTTAATATTTTCATAATGTAAGAATTACGTTCAGAAAACAGACTCTGCCAGGATGAATGGATTCTAAATGGAAGTTTATCTAAAGAAACACTATTGCAGCTCCATAACTGAGCCAAGTTGGAATAACTATCACCAGATCTTTACACAACTCTAGAAATGCAAAAGAACACAGCTCTCCAGTAGCAGCCTACAGGACCCATGAAGTACCAGCAGATGGTGCCATGAAGGCAGGCAGCTTTAAAATAAAAATCAGCTTTGATTAATCTAAATTTGACAAGCACCAAATAGAAAATATAAAGATATCACAGTAATATAATATATTCCTTCTTTCAGAGACAAATACAGCACATCAAAGAGGCAACTTCCTTCCTAACTCATCTGCTTTCAGTTGATGCTTTGTCATAGTACTGCTTTATTTCAAGAGCACAAGTACCAGTAATCATGCAGCAATCTCCTCGTTACACATCAATATGTCTTCAAGGTATCATTCCTTCTTGATATTTCACAGATTTGCCTCAAGGCCAAGAAGAGTTCAAGACATTAATCTGGGAAAACAGTCTCAGTGTTGTCAGAAAATGTGAAAAATTTTGATATATGATTCCACTGGCTTTTTTTCCTTTTGCTTAGCAGCATAAATTGGCACTAACTGAATAAATCTTACACTTGATTTTTTTTAAATGGAAATTCTCTATTTAACAATTTCCAGAATAGGATGCCTCCTCACTGCAGTGTTCCAGCATGTAGAAGTGCCACCCCACAGCTGCAGAAGTATTGGGTACAACCTAAAATGAGATTGCAACACTGGAAAGTAGGAATGGGACCACTAGCAGAAGAAATTTGCAATAAACCAAATCAAGCTATTTAATTTCACTTATAGCAAGTAAGATAATTAGTGGTATATTAATCTAATAAGTATAGCCTGAGTTTTACATTATCTGAATTGCTATGAAAAATTGATGTTGGTTAAAATGTGAGCCACAGATCTAGATGCTTCCCTCACAGAATGAAAGCATACCTAATGATGATCATTTCTTTTAACTTCTGTCTTCACAAATATTTCCCTTTGTTGAACCTCCATAAGCTGCTACATGAGCTTTTACCTTCTACTCTTGCCTAGCCAATATGCTCTGGTCAGACTAGACAATACTTACTGATCCCATGCAGAAAAAAGCCAGACACCTATAGGTACAATGTAGATATTTGGTATCTGTTTCTATATTATTCACAGAAGGTTTTCATAACACTTTTTCTAAATCAGGAGCCAAATCTCCCTGCTACATAAGGTGTGCAGTATGTGCTTCTCTCTTTGGTTTAAGAACCATGTCAACTTTAATTAAATACTTAAGCATCAGATCCTTCTCTGAGGACTTAAAAGACCTGGGTTTCCTGGCACAACTCAGGTTTTTGGTCCAGGATGAGAGGTTCCAGATGGGGATGTACCAGGGACAGAGGGGAAGGAAGGGAAGTGCAGACCAAAGGCAGCCTTGGCTGGGCTGCAGGATCAGGGACAGACAAAGCTATGGTGACAGAGAGAAATGAGGAAGGGCTGAGCAGCTGGGACCTGAGACAGAGCTGCTCAAGGGGTGTCTGAGAAGAGGGGTGGAGCAATCATAGAATGTTTAGGGCTGGAATGGACCTCGGAAGGGAAGAAGGATGGGAAAGAAGAGGAATGCAGTACCCTGGAAGGGTGCAATCTGGGAACCAGTAACTCACAACACCACACCACTAATCCTAGTTAACACCCTTAAACATCAAAGATCTAAAGTATGAGCCTGCTGTTGTGTTGATTTGTATCAGCTCAGACCATCACTGCCTGTGTAGAGGAGCAGAATTTCACTCCCACCAACTGCCAACTGAAGAGTTGATAACAGAACTAGATGTTTTAAAGCTAGTCCATGTACACATGTGAAAACATGGGCTGATCAAAGAGCCTATCCTTTTCTTGTCCATTTTGAGATGTAGGTTAGACCAGCTTTCAGGACATATTTTATGAAGCTATTAACCTGCATGAACAAATTTCCCCCTGAACATTTGGAGTATTGGTCACTAGCCTGATATTTCCCATCGAGGTGTTTCTTTGGCAACTAGTTTCACAATGAGAATATTCCTAACTAACTCCTTGTCTCACCACAGCATTTGGCTCCAGGCAGAGAAAAGGCTGCAGTGGCAGGGAGCAGCTGCAAAGTGGGGACCATTCAGTGGGACTGCTTTGAGCACATGGCAGCACGTCTGATGTCCTCCAGGCTCCAGCCACAGCAGATGGAGGGAAGATAGGGTGGAAACAGTGAAAATAGGGAATGAAGCTGTGGCTGGAAGGGTGAGGGAGCTGTGCAAATAAAAGACCAGCTTATTAAGAACTATAGTGAGCAAGCCCATCCAAGTTAGTGTGCAAATGCATTCTTCTGTTGCAGTCAGACCTCCCTGCTGCAGTGCAAACCTGCTCTGTCCATCATTCTTGGTGGTGGGTCATATGATGTCTCTAGCTTGGAGAAGGGTTCTCCACTGCAGCTCCCATGGATTTAAGAGAAGTTCAAACGTGAGCCTGTGTTCTGCTGCTGCCCTTTACTCCATACTAAGTCAAATTAAAAGACAAGCTCCAGATACTGGATCTATTTCAAGTCACTATTATTTTCTTTTTCATCCAGGGAATATCTCTGGTTTTGACAGAAGAGTTTACTAGCACTGTTTCAGTTTCCTGTTACAATTTAGTTCCTATTCCCATTAAATACTTGTAACTTCTCTATTGATTTGTGATCAATAGGAGAGGAGCAGAGAACCTCATTCCTTCCAGAAGCACACACATTTATTTGCTCCATCAATAGAACAATTCATTTCTTGCTTTTGCACTCATTATTTCCTGTGATCTCTCCCTCCTCATTAAACTTTTCTCTGATGCCCCACTTGATTTTAGTGGGAGCCGAAATCAATAAA
>VYZU01030620.1:76876-88476 GCA_013401355.1 Ceyx cyanopectus | reverse complement strand
GAGAGTTTCTCCTCTGAGGAGAGGCTGAGGGAGCTGGGATTGTTTAGTCTGGAGAAGAGGAGGCTCAGGGGGGACCTTATTGCTCTCTACAGCTACCTGAAGGGAGGTTGTAGGGAGGTGGGGGTCGACCTCTTCTCAAGTTAAAGATGCCAGGACGAGGGGCAATGGCTTCAAGTTGCACCAAGGGAAATGTAGGTTGGATATCAAGAAGAATTTCTTTCCAGAGAGGGTGGTTGGGCATTGGAATGGGCTGCCCAGGGAGGTGGTGGAGTCCCCATCCCTGGAGGTGTTTAAGAACCGTGTGGCTGTGGTGCTGGGGGACATGGTTTAGGGACCCTGGCAGTGTAGGGAATTCTATGATTCTATGATTTCTATGATAATATGTATATATACATATTATATATGTATATAAGGTATATATATATATGTTAATAAAGTTAGCATTCACCCGATCATATTGATCTGCATGTGATTTGTCAATCTCCTGCAAAAAACTACATACATCCAGATGAGATATAAATATTTTGTGTGTAAACATGCTGCAATGACCTACCTAATACCTCATCAAATTTCTGCTCATTTATTTAACTTTTCATTTTTTTATTTTACTTTTAATTCAGGCTTGTCCACATGCTTATTTCTAGGTAGCTGGTATTCATCAAATATATTAGGACAGTTACCTCTAAGATAGTAATTAGGCAAGAACTAGTAACTTTAAAACCCCTTTAAAAATTCTGCTTGTCAGTAAAAACTGGAATTCAACAATTAGGTGACAGACTAACATTTAAAAGGCTGCTAATATAGATGCTGTCTCATTCACTTTTCTATCAGAGATGCTAATTTTCAGTTAGGTATTAAAATAATGGAAATTCTTAGAAGATGATTAAAAGATGGAAAAGAAAGAAGACTTCTCAGCCTCAGGAAATCCACCAGCTGAGCCTGGGGCAATCCATGGACACGCCAAAAATCAGTGACAAAACAACTGATTGCTTACTGCTTGATGGGTAAGTAACACATCTTTCCTCAAAAATCTTTCCTCAGCACAAGCTGTCCTTCTAGAGAAGGGAAGATCCAACCCAGAGAAAGCTTGTGAGCATGGAGCTGATCTCATGCCCCATGTTCAGGGAAAACTGCTGAATGTTTTTCCTTATTCCCAGTAGGCAAACTGCACAATTTTGAGGAGCATTAATATTCTTGGGTGTAGCCTTTACTGCATTTATAAAATACTTTAACAGAATAAAAAATAAAAAAATGTTTTCTGCCTCCTGAACCCTGAATAAATAATGGGGTGTTTTGTTCTCAATACATTTAGGCTCTAGACCAGTGCTGATTTGAGTCAGTCAGAGCCCTTTTTCTTACTTTTCTGGAAGCTGTCATAGGGAATAAGATGGAAGATATCAAGTATATCTATGGACATACTCAGCACTGCTACCATTAGTGAAAGTACAAACTTCCCTGTGCCTTCAGGCATACCACACACTGAGTTTTGCATAAACAAATAGTATTTTATTTTTTACTTTTTGTTCATTTGAAGTTATGCACTTTATCAAAGGTACCAGCAGCTTCAGTTAAAAAAAAAAAAAAGAAATCTGAGAGAAAAGGTCATTCTCTTGGGTTTGATTTTAAAAGGAGGAGAAGTAAAAAATGAAATTGAGCCATTCATGGAAATGACTCAGTAAAACACTGAAATAATGGCATTTCATACAACCAGGTGCTACTGCTTCAAGTGGTTGGATGACCCTGACACCTCTGTAAGTGCTAAAGTTATGAGTAACTGTGTTTTCTATATCTGTGCTTGAGTATGCATAGGATACTAAAGAGAAATACACAATAGCATGCACAGCTGAAGTACCACTATGCTCAGGCATTTAAAAGAAAGCTCCATTGTCTTTTGATAGATTAACTAAAAAAGGTGATGTTATTACAGAACCATTTCAATCCTACAGTGCCTTCCTTTGTCCATATCCTTACAATAATACATGGATTTGTTTTCAAAATAGTTCTTGCAGTCTTTCTTTGAAAAGGGGAATTGAGATCTATTGGCCTTGAAATTTAAATCATCAGTTTTGCAATTCTTGGAAAATCTCTTTAAAAGTAGAGAAGAAAACAGTATTTCTTGTGACCCAGAATATAACTTCTGTATTAGGTGTACACAGGGCTTCTATTTACAGCACCAGAACAATTAAGATTGCCCCCAGTCACTATTCCAATACATGAATTATGGGTTTTTTTATTACTATTTATTTATTTACTATTTTTTTAAGAAATAAAAACACTACTACAGCATTACTATTTCATCCTACTGGAACAGGCTTGCTCTCCCAAATCATTTCTGTCCTTCAGAAATACAAAGCCAGAAGTGTCCACAGTTAAAAACCAGTTTCAAAGTGGAGCAAAGAGAGGAGGAAAATCCTCTGCCTGCTTTTGCTCATTCGCTCTGTCCCCAGGAGGGGGAAGCCGAGCTCTGCAAATTGCAGAATGAAGTTGCAGTGAGTTGAACTCCGAGTAGCATTTTTTTTTCCTTAATATCAGTTATACCTATGCTTTCTGCCATGCACGGAGTTAAAATGCTCATAGTGGCTTCTCCCAGGTACACCCGTGTGCAAGCATCTTTCTAAACCCACTGATAATGAGCTAAATTTTGGGTGAGGATTTTTTTTTTCTAAGCAAACCTCAAGCAATAGGATGATCAAGCTGATGTGAACCACACTGCCTTCCTGGGTCTCCTCTCACCCACACAAATGCACTGTTCAGAGCTTTAGTGAGGACTCCAGAGCTCCAGTGTCAATTTAAATTAACATAAAAGGCAATTGTTCCTGTTGCACAGGTCCAACAGCCTGTCTGGAGTGGTTCTTCTCCATACTGAGGAGGAATAGGTTACTTTCTGATATGGCCATTTTAACTGCTAGAGATGAGGACAATTATTTAGTTGCCTGAACACATTCATGCCATTGGAGTCAGCAGACACCCCAACCCTGTCTCAGATACCCAGGGGTATCTGCACTAGCAGCACTGCCCACCTTTGGGCAGCCAAATCCTCCACTTGGATGTACTGGATTTCCACCCAGTGTGGCAGGGTTTGGGCTGCAGGCAGGTGTAAGGTGTAAGCAGCACACACAGTATGGTACACATGGCATTTGGCTTAGAAAATGAAATGTTTCTGTGAAATAGAGTAAGAATGAATAGAGTGAAGATGATCAGAGGGCTAAAACAGCTCTGCTACGGGAACGGGCTGAAGGAGCTGGGGTTGTTCAGCCTGGAGAAGAGAAGGCTCTGGGGAGACCTTAGAGCACCTGCCAGTGCCTGCAGGGGCTGCAGGAAGGCTGCAGAGGGGCTGTTTGCAAGGGCCTGCAGTGAAAGGCCGAGGGGGAATGGGTTGAAATGAGAGCAGAGGAGATGTAGACTGGATCTCAGGAAGAAGTTGTTTCCCTTGAGGGTGGTGGCTCAGTGGCACAGGCTCCCCAGGGAGGTGGTTGAGGCCCCATCCCTGGAGCTCTTGCAGGGGAGGTTGGCCAAGGCTCTGAGCAGCCTGGACTAGTTGAGGGTGTCCCTGCTCCCTGCAGGGGGCTGCACTAGATGCCCTTTGGAGCTCCCTTCCAGCCCTAAACATTCTATGATTCTACCAGCTCCTGGCACTGCTGGGGGGGGGTGGAGGGAGGGGGATGTGGCTGCTCCTCTGGGTGTTTGTGGATAATCTTGTTATAATGGAAAACAACAAGCAGTTTCTTGCCTGATTAAAGCACTGAAAAAATCCACTGCTTCCCCACATGACTTGCACTCAGAGTTTGGTGTGTAGATCCTAACCAGATGAAGCCCATTAGTGGTGACAATGTTTGCTTTCAGAAGGCAGATCCAATTTATTTCCCTGTTCTTTAAGCCTCTTGGCTCCTAGCCTAGGTGGGGGCAGTAGCCTTTGTCATCCTTTCTGTGCAGCCAGAACAGTGTACACCCATTAAAGATGAACGTGGGGTCTGAGCTTGAACCTACCCAGTTTGAAACAGAGAGTCAATGGCTAATGTTGGAAGACTGGAATGCATCTTGCAGAAATTAAACCCAGAATATTACACTAGGATCCAGCTCTTGAACTCTCTCAAACTGTGGGAAGTCAAAGGCAAAGTTCTTGGCCTAAGTCTACTATGGGCTAGTGCTAAGGGATGCTAAGTAATGCTAAGACTTTAAAATGGTCCACATACAACCACAGAATCTGCTCATCTGTGTAGCTAGTTTTGGGGCACTAACCATTACATACAAACTAATTAAGTGAAAACATTGGGATTTCAGCATGCCTCCTGCTTAGTACTTTGCAGCACCTATTTCTTTAAGAATTTCAATGCTTTTATGAGAAATAGATTATCCTATTTCTTTGAAATGAGAAACAGCTCTGCATCAGATAGTAAAAGGATTATAAACCATACATACAAGTAAAAGCTTTTTTTTTGGTATTATTATTATTATTTTGTATTATTACTATTACAGCATTATTTGTTGGAGGATCACATTGCTATACACAAACACAGTAATATTTCAGGACAGCATAGGCTCACATGAGAGCAAGAGAGATCATTACCTGTATAAATTACATATTCTAATGTTATTTTTGAAGAATTACATGCAACATATATGGCTTTTTTTTCATTTACTATGACACAATTTTTGAGAAGTTGTATATTTAAGCATGTGTTCTTGAAGAACCACAGTCACATTCTTTTTGTCTCCCTGTGTCTGGGGTGAAAAAGATCCTGTTTATGTAAGCTTGCTTTTTCCTCTAAAGTACAAGTAAATATTTTAAAATGAAAAGCCAGTGCTTCTTATCATGCCAGGATGTGCTTGGAGAATTAAATTACAAAGTCTTTATTTCCTTGCAAACAATTAAGGCTAAAAGATTGATACAAGAGCAGGTAAATGACCCAAGGAGGGAGCAGATCCTCACTAGAGTTAGGTTAAAAAGAAGGGGACTCAGGGTAAAAGGGGTTAAAAAAATAATTGCCTTTAACTTAAAAGTTATTGATCAATTTAGTAGTGTTAGAAACACTATCTTCTTTATCCGTCAGGGTATTCTTTGACAGAAATCTCAACTTTTCATATAGAATTTTGAGTGACAATTTTTGTATCAAATTATAACTATTCCAGAAATGCCAAATTGCAAAAAAAATGTTGACATGCCTTCATTTCCCAAATTGAGAGTAGAGGGTTGACTTATTTAGCCCACCCTAAGAAGACTATGTCTAATGGCATCACTGCTCCACACAGTATTAAAACATGGGTGACACTGTAGCCTAATAATTGCAGCCAATTGAGTATTATTCTCTTTTTAAAGGCAAAGGCTTTGATCATACAAAGAGATCGTGTGGATAGTCTCCAGAACATGATAATCACAGGAAGCACCACATCACCTGTTGACCAGCCAGGAGGTTTATGTATGTTTAAGAGTCCTCCAGACACCTACATGCCTGTTATTCTATCTATATCTGTCATGTATTGGAGTCTAAAATTGTATATAGAGTTTGGAACCTCTAAGGAGCAGTTTAGACATGGAGAAAATGGGTTTCCATGACTTCAGTGGCTTATTTTAAAGCTGCTCCTGTAAGACAGTACCTGAGCTGTTGCTCAGTCATATGGGCTAAGGATCTAGAGCCAACAGAGTGAATTATGTCTCACTTATGGCTCTGGTTTTTCTAGTTAAACACCCAGCTATTTATACCATCCTCTTAGTTTTACTACTGAAGAACCCTGATATATACTTTATCACCATATTGGTAGACCAGGTCTTCTAATTTCTTTGGTTGGAAGCTTTTAAAATTTTTCTCACCCCACCCTTCATATTGTTGTCCTCAGGCTGAAAGAACCAAAGATATCTCTGCCATCTCCATTCAAAAGAAGATGTCAGTTGTTTTCAACATATATATACTTTGCAATTGCACATAATGTTTGTAGGAGAAACACAACAACTAGACAGAATTGACTCACATTTCCTGAGTTCCCAGATTCTTTTTTTTGAGAACATCTCTTCTCAGCACCACATCTATACTGCATTAACACACAAACTGCAAAAGAGGTTCACCACCACTCTCCTTAGCTTGGTATTTGGTACAATTAAAATCCTGTTAAATCATTTTGAACTCTTCCCTTGAAAATTCATAGAACCATAGAACGTTAGGAGTTGGAATGGACCTAAAAGATCATCTAGTCCAACCCCCCTGCCTGAGCAGGGGCACCTAGACCAAGTCACCCAGGAACAGATCCAGGGGGGGCTGGAATGTCTCCAGAGCAGGAGACTCCACAACCTCCCTGGGCTGCCCCTGCCAGCCTCTGCCACCCTCACTGGCAACAAGTTTTTCCCTGTGTTTCCCCTCAACCTCTTGTGCTCCAACTGACTCCCATTGCCTCTTGTCCTGTCACTGGATGGCACTGAGCAGAGTCTGGCTCCATCCTCCCTACACTGCCCTGAACATCTTGACAGACACTGCTGAGCTCCCCCCTCAGGCTCCTCTTCTCCAGGCTACAGAGCCCCAGCTCTCTCAGCCTCTCCTCAGCAGGGAGATCTCCACTCCCTTCAGCATCTTGCTGCCCTGCACTGGACTCTCTCCAGTCAATCTCTGTCTTTCCTGAACTGGGGTGCCCAGCACTGGACACAGTATTCCAGGTGGGGTCTCAGCAGTGCAGAGTAGAGGGGGAGGAGAACCTCCCTTGCCCTGCTGGCCACACTTCTCCTAATGCATCCCAGGATCGATTGGCCTGCTTGGCCACAAGGGCACATTGTTGGCTCACGGTCACCCCCTGTCCACCAGGACCCCCAAGTCTCTAAAATTTATGAGAGCTACCAAAATTTATGAGATTTCTGAGGCATTTCAGTATTAAGTCCTGGTCCAGAGCTCACTGAATTAAATAATAAATTTTTGTTCACTCTTGATGGCCTTCACAAAGAACTAGGCTGTAACTTTGCTTGTTTATGTTTCTTCCATGTTGCTGGAAAACAAAAAAAAAAACAAACCAAAAAACCATTTTTTTTCTCTTTCACAATATTATTGTCTTCTTTTCACTATGAGGCCAAGATGGTTTATATGCTATTTCATTAACTACACAGAGTGCATATGCTACTCTTTGTGGTTATTCTGCAGACCCCTGAGGTCTTGATTTCATAAATACCTTATTGGTTTAGCCCCACTAATCCCTGTTATTATTTAGGTATAAGATCTACTTGTATATTTGTTCTCCAGCTGGTCTTTTACATAAACACTAGCATATACAAATTGTTTTCTTTTTAGTATTTTCCAACACCTAAACAATGTTTACTTACCACTAAGAAGAGTGAAATGTTTATCATTTTGGAAAACCCATAAAGGCTTGTGAATCTGAGAAAGAAGCAGGATTTCTCAGTCCACAGGTTAAAAGATTTGGTTTGAGTCCTAGTGAATTAAGGTGAAAACCATACTGTAAAATACCTGAAAGCATGTTTTCTTGTTTCTAAAGATGTGTTAGATTTTTTTTTCACATCTGAACAGAAATAGTAAATACTCAGAAAACAATCTCCTAGAAGCTGATGGAAAAACAGAAAATAAAGCCAATGTAACTAGTACAATCCCATCTGTACATTATATTTTTTTTATAATTCTGCACAAGCCCAGTAAAACATCACCAATTTCTACAGTACACTCATAACAAAATTTTTAAACAGTTTATCAGTTCTCCACTGGTCAGCAGAAAGTTAAGCTTCTCTATAAAAGTATGATTCAGAAAATGCTTGGCACTATAATACTAGAGCAGCACATATCCTCCCCAGGATTCATTTTTCCTTTAATGACTCTCCAAAGCTTTTTTTTTTTTTTTTTTTTTTTTTTTTTTTGCTCTAGTGGGAACAAGAATGCCAGATGGATATCTCCTGCTTGGGCAAAACCATACTGGACTGGCTGCACACCAAACCACAGTCAGAGATATGAACCAAAGATAAGATTCTCAGCAAAAATTCTGAGACACTGTTAGGGGGTAATACAGAAATAAACAGATCTAGGAGCCATGGGGATATATACACAGTCCAGACAACTTACTGAAGTTTGCAGTTAGCTGGAAAAGAAAGTTACCAGCACAAAGTCTTGTTTAGAAATTAAAAGAATAATGCCTTGATTAATGCCAGGGATGTAGCAAAGTTACAAACAATTGTAATACATGTCAAATATGCATCTTACACTGTGGTCTAAATAGACTTTATCTCCAATATTCTTCAATGATTTCCACTGCTGATGAAGCAGCAATGTTTGCATTGAGAACAAATGCTGTCCATCAGTCTTACAATGAAGAATTTGGGCACTCGGGACGCTTTCACAGCTCCTTACAAGTAGCAGCTGTACTCAGAAGCACACAAGACCCTGCACATTTTTCATTGTGTCACAGAGCATCACCATTTTCATCTGTGTTTTCACAGCCTTTTCTGCTTTTGTGGTCGTGTGGGTGGACAGGCATGAGCAGCACCTGAGTCTCAGCGAGGATGCTGCACGCGAGTGAGCTCAGGCAGGGGAAGTCTCTACACATGCATGCTCCACTGAGACCCTTCCAACTGTGATTCCAGGAAAGCCTTGCATGGGCCTGGGTGGAAAAACAGGTGTTTGGGTGATAGTTATTGTGAATAGGGCCATGGGACACTCATACTGGGCATCCTCTCATACTTTTTCTTCCAGCAAATGAAAATCTGACTGAAAAACTCTGTGTATTATTGCAAAATAAGAGATAAACATCTACTAAATTTTTAGCTGCCTCAGTGGCATGCATTGTGTTGCCAATGTATTCCTATTTTCACTCCCACTAACCTTCTATGCTCATGCATAAAGGAAATGTCAAGGGAAATATAGAGCATTTCAACAAAATGCCACCTTACTTCTGGATCCATGCTGGCCTCATGCATGCATACACACGTGCATTTCCCTTGCCATAGTCCTGGTGTTCTGAAATGAGAGCACAATGTGGAGTGCATCTCCTGCATAGGTATATCAGCAACATGCAGGAGAACTGGGATTCCTTCCTCCTTAAAAAAATATTGTAATTGCACAACCTGGTGCATTTGAAAAGCAAAAATAAATCGGTTTTTTTTTAAAGCCAACAGTTTCTCTAGAGCAGTCTTATGTGCTGTAAGGGCAATGCTCCTTTCTACCAAGGATGACACATTACACCCTGAATAGGGGTGAAAAACACTAGGGCAAGAAAAATAACCTTCAACTATCTGTTGTCTTCTTTCCCACGGCCATAAAACACTAAATTCTAGCAACAGATCTTAAACAAACACAATGACTCTTCAGGGAGATGTGCAACAGCACAAAACCCCAGCTGTCCTACTTCTGGAAATGAAGTAGAACTGGCTGAAATAAGGGAAATGACCACTGTTGAGAGGAGACATTAGCCCCTAAAACACCCATTCAGAGAAGGTACAAACATTGCTTGGCAGGTTTTTTTTTCTCCTACCAGAACTCCCAAGGTCTTGACAGCCACACAGTTGCACACACATCAACAATCCTTTCCCTGCAGTCTCCCTGCTTGTGGAACACACACATATAAACACATAGTGTGGGGAAAGAGGAATGAATGCACATTTCTCCACCCCAGCTGGGGGACAGAAGGAGCAGTCAGCAGCTTAATTCTTTTTGTTGCAGAATGGAAGACTTGAATCCTGCTAATATAAACATAGATGGGAATCAAAGGGATTACAGCTCCTCATTGATAGTAGGAAGAAATAACTCTTAACAAGTGTTGTATAAAACTCAGCCTGTCATCTCTTAAACATTCAGAATAGGATCTTAGATCCATCTGGTGCAAGTTGTCTCTCAGCCACCCCAGACCTCTAAGGCTGAATGACTGTAGAGTGGTTTCAGTCATAAAATAAATATTTGTCTTTACAAAGGCATTATTTCCTTGTTTCCACTTAGAGCTAATGTTAAATGATGTGAACTAGCAAATTTATAAAACCCATTTCTGTACAACTAAGAATATTCCTTTAAAAAATTATCAACTGGTTAAGAGGGCAGATTACTTGCATATTTTTTTTAATTAACAAAACTGGGAACCACCACACGTTCAGCTGTAGCAGGATTTTTTCTAAGGCATAGCACGAATATAAAGGTGATGTAGGAAGATGGCCTTCATCTTCTTCACCTTTGACCCTAGCCCATCTTCTTTTTTCACAGGATCAGTTCCTACAAAGTTTAACTTGGAGCTTAATTTGGGTTTACTTATGTGAGACATCCAGACTGTTATACCAATGCAATGAAGATAGTGTTTTCAGTGGCATGCTTAGAAGAGACAGAAGTGTTCATAAGCTTAAAATCTGTCTGATATGTAGGTCCTCTGATGAAGCACCTTTAAAGCCTCAGTCTTTTTATTCACTTACTGACTGAATTTGGTTTCTATTCCACCATTAGTTGCAATGCTGTACAGGTGAAGATCATGTCAATAATTCATCAAACTGTGGAAAAGAAATGTAGTGAAAGGTCAATGTTCACAAGCAACAGAAACGTGCTTCAGAGCAAGGTTACCAAATGGCTGGCCAAGGTAGAGAAGTTGGTAGCTAGACTAATAAGACTCTTCAGCACATAAATGAGAAGGGAAGCCAAAGACTGGAAGCAAATCCAGGTCACGGTCAAGACAGAGTGAGGAAGGAGTTGTTAACAGCAAGAGCAATGATCTCTGAGAGTGACTCACCCACTAACACAAAATGCCCCTTGGATCTCCTTCTCTCAGGGGCTGTAGGTTAAACCTGGAGGTGTTACTGGAGTCTATGCTCTAGCCAAGCATTTACTAAAGAGCTCAGAGTTCTTTGACTCTGGTGGATTAGAGAAGTCAAAATAGTGGATTTAATGATCTTTTGGAGCTCTGCAAAGTCATCATATTACATGAAGATCCCTAAAATGAGAGGGAATTACTGGGGCACCCATGGAGGCAAATGTGGCAGAGTCTCCCAGCTGCTGTTGTCTCTGCTCCTGCCCTTTTGGATCAGAATGGTGGTGTCTGAAGGGAGCTCGTGTGAAGGTGGCAGGGAAGTGTGTCAGCTTAGGGCACCAGCCAGGTTTCTTATCATTCTGGTGCAGCATATTCAGAA
The DNA here is from genome assembly GCA_013401355.1 of Ceyx cyanopectus. Classification (NCBI taxonomy): domain Eukaryota; kingdom Metazoa; phylum Chordata; class Aves; order Coraciiformes; family Alcedinidae; genus Ceyx; species Ceyx cyanopectus. Next base: position 77,396 of record VYZU01030620.1, on the reverse strand, counting down.
AGCAAAGTCGGGGGGTTTTCTTGGCTTTTTTTACAGAAAAGGGAGTCTTGTGGCTAAAACCAACTGCCCTGGAGCTGTGGTTATGTCAGGAATCAGAAATACCCATGCCTGGGGAAGATGAAGGGCAGGAGGCAGATGGCAGAGTGGGGGCACTGAAGCAAGCAGTCTTCTGAACAGGATCCCCTCAGCTGTCAATGTGACAATGGGCAGTGTCCACAAAGCTGCTGAAACTGACCATTCACATCCTCCTTTACCCTTGGAAAAGTTACTTCTGTGTCATTAAAGACAAAAATTAATCTTAAATATAATCAAATTACAGCAAATCATGACCTCTTTTAATAGAAGGAGAAGACTTAAAAATTTCTCCTTCAGAAATTAAAGTCTGGGTGAATTACCCCAGAGATTTGTCTGGACAATGTTCACATAATTTCTTTAACCTGTCACAGACTGGCACTTGCCAGCTTTTAGTGATGAAAAAATTATTTTCCAAATCTCTTTTTTATTCTTTTTTTTTTTTTTT
>VYZU01030620.1:55150-66901 GCA_013401355.1 Ceyx cyanopectus | reverse complement strand
CTGGATGGCACTGAGCAGAGTCTGGCTCCATCCTCCCTACACTGCCCTGAACATCTTGACAGACACTGCTGAGCTCCCCCCTCAGGCTCCTCTTCTCCAGGCTAAAGAGCCCCAGCTCTCTCAGCCTCTCCTCAGCAGGGAGATCTCCACTCCCTTCAGCATCTTGCTGCCCTGCACTGGACTCTCTCCAGCCGCGACGTCCCGAGCTGGCCGTGAGGGGCGCCCCGCACGACAGGACACACGCAGCCTTCCCCCGAAGGGGCGGAGGTTTTGCGGGGGTCGGGATCCCCTGACAAGCGGCTCTGCCCGTACTTCGGAAGGGACGGGCGAGCACCCGAGACCCTCCGCCCTGTCGGGAGGGGACCGGGCTTTCTTGGACCGCGGCGACTTGCGGGAGCACAAGCGGGACTGTCGGCGGACTTTGCCTTTGCCGGCGCTGCGGGTGCCGGTCGCAAGGGGTGCCGGTCGCAGGGCGCCCCGGGAGCAGGGCCGGTGGCGGAGGCGCTGCGGGTGCGCACGGAAGGCGGAAATCCCCTGCGGGAGGGGGCGTGGGAGGGAAAGGGGAATGGCCTAAAGCGGGCAACCGGCTGCTCGGCACGGCTCGGTCCGGCCAACCGTCCGCCTCCCGCTTCGCTGCGATGGAGCCGCGATGGTGAGTGACAGCCTGGGGGGTCCCGGGGGAGGGGGAATCTGCCGCGCCTCCCCGGGGCACAGTGGGGACGGGGCAGGCTCAGAGATCCAGGCGGACACCCCCCGCTTAGAATAACCCGAGTTTCATGGCAATGGAGCGGGCAGAACAAGTTCTTAGTGGGACGGGGGCTTCTTCCATGGAGACGGAGCAAGGGGGCGGCGGCGGGGTGCGCTCCTGTCCCCCGGACCGCGCTCCTGCCCCCCGGGACCGCGCCTTGCGGGGCTCGACGGGACCGGTTCTGCGCGTTGCGGGGCTCGACGGGACGGGCAGCTGCGCTTCGCTGGCGGCCGGGGCGAGGGGTCGGGCTAATCTCTCTCGTGGGAGAGCCGGGAGCGGGAGAATGTGGTTTGGCAAAGCACCCCTCGTCGCCGGGATGGCACCTGGCGTAGTGGGTCAGCCCACGCAGCGGTCCCACCTGTCTGTACCCGGCCAGCGAAGGCTACAAGGTGGTGATGGGTATTTAAAGAGCCTTTCGGCAGAGTGGAAACGATGGGAAAGGGCAATGAGGCGCGCTATTCGTTATTGCCCAATATTGCGTTGCCTTAGAGAAGCTTCACGGTCTGTATTTAGTGATCTCTGTTTAGAGCATCTACTAAGGGAAAGTTAGGGGATAAAGCAAATCTGAGCAGCCGAGCAAAAGTCTCTAAGTTATTGCAAGCATCGGGACACCTTTTGGCTAGGCTCTGCCAGAACAGCAACATCCAGTGACTTAAAACAACACGTGAAAAAGTAGGAAGAATAAGTTTTGCCCAAGAGCAGTGTACGAAAGAGGAAGTGCAACTTTCTCCTGTTTCACATGACATTTTTGAAAGCTTAGATGGGGAAGGTGTGGGAAAGAATTGAAACAGAAAAAAAAAATATTCAAAGATAAAAAAAAGAGAGAGAACCTCATACACTAATGCACCTACACCTGTGCTCCATGGAGCTCACTGCCAGTGGGACAGACACACTGAGTACACAGACAGGGCAAGAGGTTTCTCTGCAGGAAGGAGTATTTCTCCCTTTTTCCAACAGGAGCTTGGCAGTGAGGCTGTTCCAGAGGAACATGGTGGGTTGACACTGCTCCCCACACTACCCAGTAAGAGGATGAGCATCTCTAGATCTGTCCAACCTCGATAGTGACAACTTATTAAAATAAGAAATGACCACCTGCTTTGTATACATACATTAAACAGACAGTTCTGGCTGCTTGCCTAAAAGTTTGTTGGCATTAACTAATGCCTATCACGGGAAATTCCCTAAAAAGTCCCATAAAAATCTGTCAGTTGTTGTTCCCCATTTAATTCAGTGACTTGCTATATCCAGAGTTTCTGACCTGGGCAGGGAACAATAAAACAAACACAGCCACAGGATTAAAAAAGATTAGCAATTACCTTAAGGTGAGTATGTCAAGATAGACCTTTACAACCTTGGCACAAAAGTGATAGCTCCTGCACAGTAGAAAAAGACAACAGAAATACAATACAAGACCATGGGCAAAAGCCACCAGAAGTCACTGCCAGAGACAAAACATCACAGAGCTGCATCCTTGGAGTGTTTAGGTATGCTTACTAAAGAGACATTAGGGCTGATTGAAGCTTTACTGAAATAAATATTAGAGCAGAAAAGTTCCATACTGGGCATCAACTTAAGATTTTTTTGAACCTCATACGTGCAGCCATTTCAAAGGGCATAGAAAAGGAAAATATTTCCCTCTTATAAAATTAATACACTTCAGCCTGACTCTTCCCTAAAGTTATCTCCAGAGAATGAGATGGGGTAAGGTTTCAAGTGGAGGTAGATTCTGTGTCAGGAATATCCTGTGCTTTTGCTAAGGAAAGCCAAATATGTTTGGGAAAACCCTCATTTTCTTGGGGGCATGTGAGTATTAAAGACCTTCCTTCACAAAAGAGGAGACCAACGTTATGCCCAGACAGCTGGTAGGAATAAAGCTGGGCAAAAGCACTGCTATGACTAGGAGGTGCTAGACAAGTCCTGGTGCTCAGCTGGACAAGGGGTCAGAAGATGTGGAGAATGCAAGGCAAGAAGCCTGGAAGAAACAGGGGATGTTGTAAGGCACAAGTGGTGGGGAAAAGCAAAGTAAAAAATGACTGCTGGGGATATGAGCTTAAGTTAGGACTAGGGGTAATTTGGGGGGAAGAAGGCAAGCAGTCTGGGTGGGAGACCCCTGGAGCTCAGTCCTGAATGGATATAGGGTGCTGGGCACAGCCTTCCCCCTTGCCCAGTCCTTGGCTCAAGCATTGGACCTGTCTGAAGATTGAGAAGAGCTGGAGAAGGGACCCAGCTGCACCTAGGCAGTGTGGCCTCACAGCCCTGCTTGCTTGCAAAAAGTCAGCTGAGAAAACTGTGGATGACCAAGTGCTCATGTCATCTGCCCATCATCTCAGCTTTGCAACCTTACTGCACTGGGGCCATCTCAAAGTGAGCAGCACATTCCAAAACCTTCCCAGCATCTTCCCTTCCCACAGGGGTCTGGAGAAAGGAGAGTATAACTGATGTATAATTGTCATGTATAACTGTATAACTATATGTATGTAACATGATGTATAACTGTCATGTAAATTGTATAACTATATGTATATAACATGATGTATAACTGTCATGGTGAGGAAAGGCTCTTTTAAAGCAACTGTTTCAAAGTGTTGTGTACTTAGCTTTCTTAAAGTGCTGTGGGATGAGAATTAAATCATTACAGCTAGGTTAAATGGGGTTTTCCTATAGCATCCAGGAGGAGTAACTCCCTTGGGAAAACCCCTCATAGATACATGTCCCTGTGGAGTAATCAAACATGCCAAATTCTTTTCAGCAAAACTTTTGCACAGCTCCCTGCTATCAGCACGTTTCCTGTTGACACATTTTTACTGAGTACACAGCCAGTGGGCAGCGTGGTCAGCACTTGTCATCCTTGAAGCAGATAAAGCCAGAACTTGTTGAGGTTCAGCAAAACAGTGGGATGCAGGGCTTGGACTTGGATTTGAGCCTGTCCAGCCATGCTCCCTTCCCAGTGACCCAGATATTCTCCAGAGTTTATTTGTTCAGAAGTCTGTATGGTTCTTTTTTTTTTTTCACAAGGAAGATGGGCACAACACCAGCTTCTTGCCTTCTGCTCTGATTCCAGGCTTAGTGTGTTTTACTGCTATTTCTGGCCTTGGGCACCCACCCACACCTGTCGTTTGAACAGAAGTTTTGCAGCTGTCAAAAATGCAAATACTCAATGGGACATTACATAGTAGCAGTACCTAATTTACCTACTTCTGCTACTATGCTGAAACAGGATTAGATTTATTATTTAAACAACAAATGTGCTAAAGTCAATCATGTAACACTCTTGTTTGCTTTTCATTTTAGTTATGGATTTCTGTTACTGCTCCTCCATATCCCAAGAGCTGGTAAGTTCAGAACACTTCAGTTAAAAATGAAGCTGCCCTCCTTTTAATATGTTTAGCCAAATACACCAAGTAGTTGTAATAGGCACAACTACTACTGTAATAGGCATGTTTTCAGCAAGATACTTGAGAATTTATCAGTATTAAATGTTTCTCTGACATGCATCATGAAAAAAAAGAAACAAACAGTTTCTATTCATTAAAGTCCAGAGAATAGCAAGGAATCTTATGAATGCTCTTGCTCGATTTGCTCTGCTTGCTTCACAGGCATCACTGCTGCACCTCTGGCAGCAAAAGGTCTTCATAGTAGGGTAGTAAGGACTGTTGATAAGCAGATCTAACACGCCTGAATAAAGTCCATGCTCATATTATGGCAAGAATTAAGGTAGCAAATACCCAGCTTTAGTAAGTCTTTTACTACACTTCCAAAAATCCCTTTCAAAACAACAGTCAGGTTAAATGACATGCCCTGGTGATTTAGAGAGCTCTCTCCTCTAGTCTTAGTCACTGCAAAGAACCCTAACAAAATCATCAAGGAAACTCCCTGGCCCCAAAATCAGGACAAACTGTAGCACAGACTCAAGAGATGCCAGCTGGCCTGTTCCTGAGGAACACTTGGGAGGGAGGTGCCCCCATCTTCCCAGGCAAACTGTAACTTTTCCTGCTGCTATCAGGGGGTTCCCAAAGTCTGAGCTGCAGCATCCCTAGCATCCTTGTTGCAGTTCAAGCCTGTTACTCCTTGCCCTACACAAGAGAGGATAGGGGTCTGGAGAACATAGCTGCCTTCCTCCCTACAAGTACTGTGCTTTCCTTAGTGGTATTTTTAAAACAGATTGCCCAACACAGACAAGCAACTTCTGAGTCATCTTTCTCTCCCCGATTCACCCACCTGCATAAAATCCCTTCCTTGATCTGTCATCTCTCCCATCCAACCTCATCCATGCCTAACTCCTCCCTCACCCCCAGACCAACATTTATAATATGTACACAGATTTGGTCTCAGAAACCTCCTGCACTGGAGAGGTTTTGACTGCTGGGGTGAAGGAGTGATGGTGCATGCCTCATCCCTCAGGGAAGCTGTAGTCAGAGCTACCCCACCCCTTTGGTGCTCACTAACCTGCACTTTCTGCATCACTTGTCAGCCAGCTCACACCTTCTCATTGCTCACCAGAAAGAGTGGCTGCCTTTCTCAAGTCTGGAGACCAAGAAAAGTGCCCTGAAAACCAGATAGCATGCTGGCCTACCTCAAGTGTCTCTGAGAGGCTGTAAATGTGTGTCACAGGAAGCATCTAGGCATGCTGGTTTGCTCTCTGGATAGATCTGTTGGGAGTGACAGTGATGGTAGAAATAAAATGTGATTGCTGTGACATATCCACTTTGAGAAACACTGGTTTTAATTTTTGGGGGTCTCAAAAAAATGCTATAACTCTTTCTTATGAGTGTTTCCACTTCTTGAGATTTATCTGGTATTATTTGGCATTTTTCTTAATTAAAAAAGAAAGTTTTTAAAATAAAAATTAAATTTATTTTATTTAAATAAAAATTTTAAATAAAGCATTAGGACTTTAATGTGTGTTTGTAGTCAGTTGGCTAAGTGAAACATGGGGCTGGGTACACTTAGACCAGTTGGTCCTCAGAGAACAAGAGCAGCAGAATGCATTGTATTATAAAAATCCCCTTTGGAAAATGTACAAACAGACATGGAAAGCATTAGCCACTGTCAGGTCAGGAGGTAGGAATGACTATGAAGTGAGCACACTCACCTGCCTCTTATAAATACTAATACTGGAGTCCATATGTGGTAGAGTATATTTGAAAAGAATGACTTTTTTCTAACATAGCCTCCCTTTTTTCTCTTTGCCTTTTGATCTTGTAGTTGTTGCACTGGAAGAAAAGACCATAGTCAGCAAACTTGGAGACAATGCTACCCTGAGTTGCTTGTATCAAGGAAGGGAATGGCACCTAAGAAATCTGCGGGTGTATTGGCAAATAGCTGATGATCAAGAAGAATGTTCAGTTGTACATGCACTGATCTCTGGTCAAGACAATGAAAGTGAACAGTGTGTTCATTATAAGAACAGGACTCAGTTATTCTGGGATAGANAAATGAAGCTGCCCTCCTTTTAATATGTTTAGCCAAATACACCAAGTAGTTGTAATAGGCACAACTACTACTGTAATAGGCATGTTTTCAGCAAGATACTTGAGAATTTATCAGTATTAAATGTTTCTCTGACATGCATCATGAAAAAAAAGAAACAAACAGTTTCTATTCATTAAAGTCCAGAGAATAGCAAGGAATCTTATGAATGCTCTTGCTCGATTTGCTCTGCTTGCTTCACAGGCATCACTGCTGCACCTCTGGCAGCAAAAGGTCTTCATAGTAGGGTAGTAAGGACTGTTGATAAGCAGATCTAACACGCCTGAATAAAGTCCATGCTCATATTATGGCAAGAATTAAGGTAGCAAATACCCAGCTTTAGTAAGTCTTTTACTACACTTCCAAAAATCCCTTTCAAAACAACAGTCAGGTTAAATGACATGCCCTGGTGATTTAGAGAGCTCTCTCCTCTAGTCTTAGTCACTGCAAAGAACCCTAACAAAATCATCAAGGAAACTCCCTGGCCCCAAAATCAGGACAAACTGTAGCACAGACTCAAGAGATGCCAGCTGGCCTGTTCCTGAGGAACACTTGGGAGGGAGGTGCCCCCATCTTCCCAGGCAAACTGTAACTTTTCCTGCTGCTATCAGGGGGTTCCCAAAGTCTGAGCTGCAGCATCCCTAGCATCCTTGTTGCAGTTCAAGCCTGTTACTCCTTGCCCTACACAAGAGAGGATAGGGGTCTGGAGAACATAGCTGCCTTCCTCCCTACAAGTACTGTGCTTTCCTTAGTGGTATTTTTAAAACAGATTGCCCAACACAGACAAGCAACTTCTGAGTCATCTTTCTCTCCCCGATTCACCCACCTGCATAAAATCCCTTCCTTGATCTGTCATCTCTCCCATCCAACCTCATCCATGCCTAACTCCTCCCTCACCCCCAGACCAACATTTATAATATGTACACAGATTTGGTCTCAGAAACCTCCTGCACTGGAGAGGTTTTGACTGCTGGGGTGAAGGAGTGATGGTGCATGCCTCATCCCTCAGGGAAGCTGTAGTCAGAGCTACCCCACCCCTTTGGTGCTCACTAACCTGCACTTTCTGCATCACTTGTCAGCCAGCTCACACCTTCTCATTGCTCACCAGAAAGAGTGGCTGCCTTTCTCAAGTCTGGAGACCAAGAAAAGTGCCCTGAAAACCAGATAGCATGCTGGCCTACCTCAAGTGTCTCTGAGAGGCTGTAAATGTGTGTCACAGGAAGCATCTAGGCATGCTGGTTTGCTCTCTGGATAGATCTGTTGGGAGTGACAGTGATGGTAGAAATAAAATGTGATTGCTGTGACATATCCACTTTGAGAAACACTGGTTTTAATTTTTGGGGGTCTCAAAAAAATGCTATAACTCTTTCTTATGAGTGTTTCCACTTCTTGAGATTTATCTGGTATTATTTGGCATTTTTCTTAATTAAAAAAGAAAGTTTTTAAAATAAAAATTAAATTTATTTTATTTAAATAAAAATTTTAAATAAAGCATTAGGACTTTAATGTGTGTTTGTAGTCAGTTGGCTAAGTGAAACATGGGGCTGGGTACACTTAGACCAGTTGGTCCTCAGAGAACAAGAGCAGCAGAATGCATTGTATTATAAAAATCCCCTTTGGAAAATGTACAAACAGACATGGAAAGCATTAGCCACTGTCAGGTCAGGAGGTAGGAATGACTATGAAGTGAGCACACTCACCTGCCTCTTATAAATACTAATACTGGAGTCCATATGTGGTAGAGTATATTTGAAAAGAATGACTTTTTTCTAACATAGCCTCCCTTTTTTCTCTTTGCCTTTTGATCTTGTAGTTGTTGCACTGGAAGAAAAGACCATAGTCAGCAAACTTGGAGACAATGCTACCCTGAGTTGCTTGTATCAAGGAAGGGAATGGCACCTAAGAAATCTGCGGGTGTATTGGCAAATAGCTGATGATCAAGAAGAATGTTCAGTTGTACATGCACTGATCTCTGGTCAAGACAATGAAAGTGAACAGTGTGTTCATTATAAGAACAGGACTCAGTTATTCTGGGATAGACTGGAAAGAGGGGATTTTTCTCTGCTGTTACTAAACGTCAGCCAGAGTGATAAACATACCTACAAATGTGTAATACTCCAGAAAACTGAATATACCAGAGTCGTTCACCAGGCAAAAGTGGTTCTCAGTTTAGCAGGTAAGAACTTGGATTATTTGTGCCTATTTGCCCAGAGTCTCTTTCTAGCTTTTTTAGTTCTTGCCCTTTCAATAATATATTTAAAGCATCCTCTCAGCTTTGAAACATACTTCAGTACTTTGCTGAGGTAAAGTCTGCTTAACATGTTACAGATAAGGCAACTAAAATTGGGAGAATCCCCTTAACATCTGTTTATCCAGGGTGGGATTTTTGGTTTTCATTGGTATAAGGGTTCTTGCATACCAGACCTGCAGGTGTTTCCCTTTCAAGTCACTGGGGTCATGGGAAACCCAGAACTTCTGCTGCAGAACCCATGTCACAATTTTGTCTCTGCAAGATCTTTCAATACATCAATGACTATTTCTTTGTCTCCTGCTCTCCAGCTAGTTATAGCCAACCAATACTTAGTGGACCAATAAGGAACATTGACAGCCCTGGAGAGGAGGTGACTTTCAGCTGCAAGTCTGGCAATGGATACCCAGAGCCCAACGTTTACTGGATAAATAAAACAGACAACAGTCACCTAAATCCATCAGAGCTGAAGATCACCCCCCATGCTGATGGCACTTACAGCATTTTTAGCACACTGAAGGTTAAAGCCACTTCTAACATGCAAATAGAGTGCTCCATAGAAAACAGAATCCTGCAGGAAAATCTATCAGCCAACTGTAAGTCCCTTCACCCTGCTTCATGTTTTCTAGATAGCAAGAATATCAACCAGTGTGTCTCTGTAGTTATGCACTAGTAAGGGGTTTGCATTCATTCACTAGTCAAGAACTCAGGTTTTGTTTCGAAAGAGTTATGCTTCGCTACAGACTTTGTTTACTGCTTCTGCATTGAAGTGAAAACCTCCTGTGACAGTGACACTGAGAAGCTCTTGCATCTGAGGCAGTCACTTTACCCTTTGGTTTCTCAGAAACACGGCAGCTTGGGAAATCAGGTTATTTTTCAGGGGTCACCATACACCAGACCCATGATTCCCTACCCAACTGCTGTGCAGCACTCACATTTGTTTTATACTCTGCCTAGTTTCAGAGTCTTCAGCCTCCAAAACTCAATTTGATAGAGTGCACTAGTAAGCCTGTAGCAAGAAGATTAACCCAATAAAACAATACACCTAATAGCACAAGATGCTATTTATTGCTGATACAAGTGATCAGTAATAAAAGCAAGTATTTAGCCATTCAACTCTCCACAAAACCAGAAAGCTATTTACAAAATAAATGTGGATTTCATTCTTTCCAAACAGTTGTGTAGAGAAGCTCTCTGCAGCAGAAGAGCTTATCTGGAGGTGTCTGTTCATTCTGACTGATGTTCTTAGACCTGCCTCCCATCAGCACTTTTCCTTCACAGGTTTCTGCTCTCAGGTGCAAGGAGGTTTAATTGTTTGCATAACTGTAGCTGGATACTCACAGTTAACCTGAATATTCCAAGGCCTCACATACACTGAACTTAATTACACTGATCCCACCAGCACAGCCAATGATATAAATACATATATATATATGTGCACAAGCACAAGTTGAGTAGTATTTATGTGATGGCATACCCTTGTTGCAATCCTAAATGTAAGGAAAACTAAGTAAACTTGTCATTAGTTTCCTAACATAATTCTGTCATTGTATTTGAGGGGAAAGAATCTTCACATTACAATTTTTCACTCATTTCTAAAAGAACTAAGATGCTTTAAATAGCAAAATATGCTATTTGAAACTTTTAGCTTGCAGCAATCACTGCAAATTCATCACTAACTTCAGGGAAACAAGTTTTTAACCCCTTTTTTGAATACCATCAGATTTATAGTGTATATTCTGTAGAGACTTATTTTCAACTGAGAATAGATACAAGCTCAAACATAAAATCTTCCCAAGGCTGGCAGGAAAGAAAAAAAAAAAAAGGTAGAAAGAGGGATGCAGGCAGTACAATGACAGGAAGGAATAAGCTGGCATTCTGTTTTTAGTGTAAGCTGGAAAAAGTGCCTTGCTCAGAAGGCACACCATGAGAGTCTGTGTGATATGAACAGCACAAATAGTCTTTCAAATTTTTTTTCATGTGTGCAGAATGTAGTCAGATATTTGCCTAATGTAAAATATGAAAGTTTACACCTCACTGCATCCTTTTTGTATTTTATTCTAGACACACAGCAGAATCAAAACAATGGTTCTACCACAGAAAGTTACAAGAACCTGGAAAAGAAGGGACAAGGTGCTCAAGCAGCTGGCATCGTTTCCATTGTCATTCTGATGGGTCTTCTAGCTGTTTTAACATGCTGGCTGTGGAGAAGGAGGTCCTCTAAGATGGCATCCTACACAGGTAATGAAGCCTTTCAATTGTGTAACTGAATCTGCAGAATTCTTGTTCATTTGCCAAAATATTGTGTCATCCAGAAGGTAAAAGTAAGCTGCCGGCACAAAACAGCAGCAAATCATGCTGTTATCAAAAGCCTGGGGTGCCCAGGGAGGGAGGAGGATCCACCTCAACTTTGGTGGGTGTTGCTTAATATTAAACCTGCTAAAAATTATAATTACCTAAACCACATGCTTAAACCAGCACATTTGTTTCAACAGATGTCCAACCAACTGAAGACAAAGGAGGACTTGGCTGTAAGTATTAGACTTATCTTACTCTATGAGTCTCAAGAGTGACTTCATAGCTTCAGCACCAGAGTTCAGCACAAAGCCTTTGGGTTAGGCTTGCTGGATGTTACAAACTCAAGCATGAAAAGTGGCAGCTCTGTTTCTTCCCTCAGCCCTTGCACTGAGTTCTGCAAGTGTTGCCAAAGGTAGCCTGAGTCTTTTGGTTCCCAGAAGCCTCTCCAACTGGTCAGGCAAAAGGACATGACAAATTAAGAGGGAACACCAAGCAGACAGGCTGAAGCCAATCTGCCATCCTACAACTGTGCTCAAGCTCCTGTTTCTATTAAAACAGAGTTCAACTTGGAAAACCTGTTTTAAATACTGTTTTTCTAGTGGACAGCTCTGTTTCTCACTTGATATCATGTCAGTGCATATCATCAGATGGTTATTCTCTGTGTTTTTAGGCACCACACCCTGGAAAGGTCTTTAGGTGGGATACAGGAACAGCATTTGGTTCATGTGTATGAATGTACATCTATAATAAGCACTCCTATCCTAGAAAAAAAGAGATATGCACTTCAGGCCTTCAACACCTTCATAATTTTTGTAAGCAAGAATGCAATATTGTAGGCCAGCTGGTTTACAAATTAATTTATCATTTATAGTGGAGGGAAAATAACAGGGCAAGAGTCCAAGACAGATTTGGAAAACAAACTCAGCACAGGGGACTAGCAAGAGTACAGAGAAGGTGAAATACCTGCCTTATTTATATAAATTATCTT
>VYZU01030620.1:41014-55124 GCA_013401355.1 Ceyx cyanopectus | reverse complement strand
TGTAACAGTTAGAGCATAGTTTGCTGTAGCAGACACTGAATGTACCTAATTTATAATACCAAGCAGAAGGAAAATAACCTTAAATTGAAATAAAACGTTTTCTGGAGTTTCTTGGAGGGTCATGCAAACTGAGTTAGTAGTCAATTATTTTCCAGACCCATCCTGCAACCACAACTTGATTCACAACATTTGTTTCTAAATACCAACAGGCATTATGCTGTTTCTTGTAGAGCATAAGGGAGAATGGAATTTTGATTGGAATGGAAGAGATTTTTTTTCCTTTCTGTTCACATAACACAGTTTATTTACCATCAACTTTTTCTTCTCAGGACTTACTTGTATCAGCCCTTTTTGATTAGTTCCCTGGATTGAACTAGTACAAAAACCTCTGTGCCATAAGGAGGAATAAATATTTATATAATTGAAGCATGATTTGTTCATTAAGAACCAAACAAAGATACTTGTCTTCCAGACACTCTCTTTTGCTTGGCATGTCTCCACACCATCTGTGGAAAAGAAGCAGCTTTGGTGGCTCACTGCTGTCAGAAACTGTCCCACCTCTGAGGGCCATTTTCTGCCACCAAAGCCATGTAAGAAATGGAAGCCAGGTTCTTTTGGGCATCCCAACTTGAAGGCAAGTTGGGCCAAAAGCAAAGAAATGAGAATGATCTAGGGAATGTGAACTCTGATGAAAGGTTGTTGATGTTTGGTTAGGCTGGAGAAGGCAAGGTTGACTAAGGACACCAACAACCCTCTTCAGAGAGTCCTTAAAGAAGATGGGACAAGTTATTTATTGTCCTAAACCAGCAGATACAGCACTTAGACATTTTTTCCTAACATCTATCTAGCTTAAATATTTTTTTTCTGTTTAAAGAGTAGTTGAGTAGTGAGGCAGAGAGTGTATGAAGGCTGTCAAGTCTCCATCAGTTCAAGTTTATTGCTCCTCTGATTTCTTCTTAACAAAAGAGGAAACCAGTATCTGTCAGGAAATATTTAGCAATAACCACTACTACCCTGGGACAAAAGCTGGTGTCTCAGAGAAATTCTAGCATATTTCAGTAATCATTTGCTATTTTCAAGCTAGTTGTGTGTGGTAGATGTGGAGTAAGGCAGTGCAGACATGAGTCCCCAGGGACACTACAACAGCATTTTGCTTTTCAATACTGACAAATACATTTTGCTTTTAGCAGTTTCACTTGATGAAGGTGGTCAGATTATTTCACAGGAACTGAGAATCCTGAAGACTGCAAACCAAGAAGAGCCTACTGAGACTAGCCTTACTGTTTAATAATAATAATAATAATAATAACAACAACAACAACAATAAAGAAATTGAAAGGAAGGCAGGTTGCAAAGAAGTCTTTCCCACCACCCATTGCAGTCAGAGTGGTAGAGTGCTCCAGAGGGGAGAAATTTCTACCTGGAGCAATTCTGAACTGCTATCTGGAGGGATCTCTTCTCTACCTGTAGAGTAACCTCATAAAGCTGGTTTCCTTTGACCACAAATAGGCTTTGTGCATCTCTTTCTCTAAAGTACCTTAAAATGAAACAAAGATGGCACTGACATCCCTCTGCAAGGGAGGAGAGTGTCAGCAGGACAGCACTGATTCTTTTTCAGAGAAACTCTTTCGGTCTGTGGCACAAGGGCAGAGAGTCTCCCAGGGATATGGCACAAGGGCAGGGCTTCCCCCCAGCTGATTCTCAGCAGCATTAATACATTTGTATTGTAGCTTGTTCCACTGGACATAAGAAAACCAGCTATAGGACATGATTATTTCTGGGGGATTTTTTTTTCCCCCTCCCCTGTTTGGGATTTTTTTTTGTTTCAATTTTTTTACTTTTTTGGGGGGGGAATACATAAAAAAAAAAGTTGCTTTGTTTTTACAGCACCTGTCTAAAAAGGAAAGCCTGACAACTATTTGGGCAGCTGGAGATGTGTCAAGAGAAGCATCACCCCATCTCTCAGTGGCAGCATCGCTTGGAATAGGAGTGACAGACTTCTGCAGAGCCTGCCAAGGCAGATGCCAAAGCTTCTGAAACACAAGAGATGGTTATTTTCCAACCTCTAGCCACAAAACAATCGTGCCATCACACCAGCTAACCACTTTGGGCAGTTCTCTGGAATAGTCTGGCAGTGTTTCGAGATCCTGACTGGAGAAAGCAGCAAGCCTGGGACTTGCCAGCTTTCAGGGGTCTTCAAAATCTTCAAAATCACCTTGGAAGACTTTGTCAGTAGCAGAAGCAACTGAGTTTCAGGAACATGGGAAGTTCTTGCTGTGTCTCCCTACCCTGATGATGACTACTGAATGTGAAGAAAGGCAGCTAAAAAAAAAAAAAAAAAAAAAAAAAAAAAAACTGAAGGACTCTGTAATGTGAGATGTGTGACCTTTTCCACCTTTCCCTACAGCACATCCTTTTGTTGTTTGGTTGCACCAGTGTGTATTGCTGTGTGAAGAACTAGGTAGAACATTGACCCAAACCTCCAAAAATGGGACTTGCTCTGATGCAGTTAAGCACCAAGTATGTTGACATTCTTTAAATGTACTTAATATTGACATTTTGGGGTTTTTTTAATCAAACATTCCACTGAAAAGGGGACTTTTGACAGAAGCTGGTGTGTACTGTGTGAAAGAACAGGCTGTGGAAACCTGATCAATTATAAACAGCAGTCTCTATCTTCATGTCAGGTTACTTGGACTTAACCTTTTCAGGATGGAAGAAAATCTATGGTTGAGCTCTGCTTAATTCAGAGGGTCTTTATTTAAGCACTCCCCTCTGGCTTCCAGAGAGGATTTTAAATTGAAAATTTTCAACTCAACCTCTCCTCATGTCCCATCCATTGTCCTGCCTCAACCACATGCCCCCACACCCCCCAAAAAAAATAAAAGATATCTTTATGTTGTTCACTAATGGTCCAAAAAGCCAAGGACTGCAGTTTCCTTGTGCCACATCAAGTGCCTTGCTGTTTCAACCCCAAGTCAGTCAAGAGAAACTAGTTGAAAATAGCAATTTGCTGATGGTATGAAGCTTTGAAGGAAATTTGTACTAGCTCTCTTGCCTAGGTGAGGCAGCTTTCCAACCTCATCATGGGGACATGGAGATGTTGATTTTAAAAAGAGAAACATTTGGCTTCTCCTGCACCAGTTGCTAAACTAAAATTCTACCTTATTTGTGAATGTTACAACCTTATTTGTCCTAGCTGTGTGCATGGGTGGGTGAAGCACTCCAGTGTCAACTGAGACAGGACATTGATTTTTCATATGAAAAACAGCTTTCAAATGCCAGCTAAATAAATGTTGCTGTCCTGTTCTATCAAGTGGAATCCAGAACTGTTTGGCAACAGTACAATTAGCATTCATTGAAGTGTTACCCCTAAGGAGGGTCTGAGTTGGATAGCCATGCACCATCACTGCACCAGTACCTTGTAGCCTCAGTCTCTGTGGTGTTTAAGAAAAAGGGTAGTTCAGCTCTCACCTGATACTACTGTCTAGGTTTATTCACCTATTTGAACAAGAGGGGGAAAATGTTTTGCAAGAAAAAAAGAAAGCACCAAGCTGCAGCTAAATAATTAAGCTCCCCTCTCCTGTTTAGATTGTATCTGTGTGCAGTTGTGGGGTTTAAGACTTTATCTGTTAGTGTCAAAAAAAAGTCTATTACATATTTGATAATCTTAAATATCTGAATAATACTTTGGTTTATTTATTAATTTCACTTTTGTACTCTGTTGCCTTCTAATCTACAACTGTTACATACCCTATTAGACAGGGTGTTTAACTCACAGCATTTGTCAGATAAGATTACTGAGGAGCCAGTGAGTTATCTTAAATGTCAGCCTTGCCTTGTCTTCCCTCAAGCCCATTCATCTTAGACATTAAGTATTTTCTGAGTCCATATCTACTCTTCAGTGAACCCTTCTTCAGGGAATTTATTTGAAGAAAGCCCAGGAGCTTGCAGACATCTTAAAAGCACGAACAGCATCTGTGCTGATGTGAAGGGTAACCTTTTCCTAGTGGTTCAGTAACAGGTCCTGCTGACATTTCCTCACCATCTCATGAAGTTGTTTTGTGCAGCCTCTTTGGTGCTGCTGTGACAGAGGTCTTCTCTAAAAACAACTTTCTGCTTTAACATTCTGCAAGTGCAAGAAGCTGGAACAAGTTCAGAGAGGCAAGTGACCTTAAGTTGCTTTAAAATATGTTAAGCTAATTTAGACTGCTTGGAGTTTCTTACTCCTGGATTTCACAGTAATATACCTAAACACAACAGCCTGCTCTTGCAAAATCCATACTTTCAATTGGTTTAGGTTTCCAGCTGTTTTTGGAGGCAAGCAAATCCTAGAAGACCGTTGTTTGTAACAACTCAAGGGACTTGGGAATTTGTAATAAGTTTGTCATCACATACCATGCTTACATTTTAAATAAAAACGATTCATTCTTCTGGATGTTTGGCTAGTCTATCAGCACAAGTCACTTAAAATCATTACCCCCTGTTACTTTCAGCCACATCCCTCAGTGGATATGAACACTCCTTTCCAAAGCCCTTAGATAAGGGGAGGCCAGCACAACACACACTTGACAATATTCACTCTACTTTGGCTCACACAGCAAAATACCCTGAACAAACTCAATTAAAGCCACACAGTAGCCTGACAGCAGCACTAAACCTAGGCAGATAGAACCCCCAGCAGAGCAAAAGTACAACACTCTCCCCTGCTTGCAGAGATGAAACCAGCTCATTGCACTGTGCTGGGTCACTGTTGCACTTGGGCACCAACATCCCTCTGCTTCCTTTTGTTAACAACAGCAGCTTTCAGGATCTACATGTGCCAGGCAACAAACACATGCATGGGAAAGCAGCATTTGATGCAGCTTTGTGGGAAGACTAAGAAACAGAGTGACTTTCACAGAAAAGCGAAAGGCTTTCGTTGTGGCATGGCTGGTAAACCACAGATGGAAAGCCCCAAGAGAAAGAAAATGACAACATGGTCTGAATCCATCCATCCTGTAGTAAAATTTATTTAAATCTTCTCACCTCTAAGACATTAAATCTCTTTTGCTCAAAAATGGGTTCCCTTTTTCTGCTTTGACAATCCTTACTCTAAGCACTTTTCTCGACAGTCCGTTGTGCTATGTCAAAGAAACTGTTACTTGCTTTTCCACAGTGCCAAGTAAATCCTTTTCAGATTTGTAGCAAACAGGCACAACATGACCCCCATGAGGGTCATCACTTCAACCTCTCTCTTTTAGGGCAAGAGAAACTGCTCTAAAGAACATTTGAGTACATCCCAACTCCACAGGGAGAGGACACACAAACACAGCACCCCTCCCAGAATTTGGTTTTGGGACTTTTCCTCTCAATGTGTGCTGGGGCATTAGGACCTTCACCACATTCTTTGGATGATATGGGGTGGAAATGTCAACTGGTCCCCATCTGAGGATTACAAAAGGCATGTCACATGTACCTTGAGGTCATCTCAAACCAGGGAATTACTGGCCACGTATCAGTAGCTGCTGTCTCATTCACCTTTCAAGATATACTTACATGACAACATGTGAATTTGTACTATTACCTTCAAACAAGAAATAAAAAACCACTTTAACACTAGATGTGTCATCAGCACGGCTAATAAGCATAAGTAGTGTATCCAAACCAATGCTGCAAAAGGGAAGTTCTTGGGAACTACTCATGACATCACCATTCACCACAAACTCGGGTACTTTGTTAGGAAAGAGCCCACCTCCCATTTTAGTCTGGCACAGAAAATTGCTCTCAACAGAGACTTTCCAGCTTGCACAAAAGAAGCCCTAACAGTTTAGTAATAAAACTCTAATTTGTGACTCTGAGAAGTGCTATGTAGGGCCACTTTACAATTGGAAAACTTGGACACAAAAGTCTCATGCTCAGGGTCACACATTGCTGTAGTTGACTTGGTGCTTGAACTCACTGCTTCAGCACACAGAGACCTTCTTTCCTTGCAGTTGTTGGACTGGAAAGTCTACTACTTTGCAGCATTCACCCCAAAAGACATCATAAATCAGCAGGAAACCATTTTCTAATTTTAAATAGTATTGCCTATCAACTGTCAGACTACACACTCATATCTGTTACACAAAATATAATCTGCCCTTAAAATTGGAAAGGGGAAAAAAAGATGACTTTTGGCTTAGACTGGAAAACTGAATGTGTCAGTGAAAAGGAACACTAACACAGCCACAATGTGGACAGTGGGAAAGTGATAATATTTCTTACCCTCTTCCACCAGGAGATCTCTATCATCACATCTGATTTTGTTTTGAAACTACAAACTTATAATGTTAAGAGGGGTGACATTTGCTTTCAAAAAACCTTTTCTATGGCATCACTCTAGACTAGAGATAATTCTATTCCTCTTGATTCATCTCTCTATCAGACTCACTATACATTATTTCACCTAGCTTCTAGAATACATCACTACTGTAGTCACTAAGGGATAATGTTCTAAAATGTTTGAACTGGAGATAAAGCACTGGAGCTACTTTTGTGACACAAGGCAAAGTGCCACCTTATTGGAGATCCTATTAGTCAGATTTGTTTGATGAACTGCCAGTGACATTAAACTGTCAGCAAAGTACCAGAGTCCCCATCATAAACCTGTTTTTTCAAGCCCTTTCTTTGATGTTCCATATGTATGCTCACATTTCCATATCTGGCATTATCTGTAGCACAGATGATTGCTCTCAATTGTGACACATGGAATTCTCTTATCAGAATCAGGAAATAAATCCTGCCCTACCTAACTATGCAGCAGGGCTGGCCTGTCCTTTCCAGAAAAAAAAAAATAAATTACTGATTTTACACAGTGCAAGGCAGGGAGCTAGCACCCCAGGAAAGCCACACAGGCTCCTGGCACCAGCTCACGCAAGAAGCATGTCTAAAAACCAGAGAAGCAGAGAAAATAGCTGTATAGACAGGTGAGTCTTCAGAGATCCTCAGTCAGGGTGAGCTGCCATGCCAGGTCTCTGCTCAGCTGGTGGGCACCCCATCAGGGGTCCTGCCACACCATGGCACAGCTCAGCTCTGAGGATTAAGTGCCTTTAAGCAGGAAAAAGCAAAATAATAAACTAAACCCCCCCCCCCCAAACTACACGTATCTTGTTTCACTTCAGATTATTTTCTTTATTGAATTAAAGTTTAATTTTTCATGCCTACCACAAGGCCTACAGTCAAGGTGTTTCACAGAACACAGTTTTATCTAACTGAAGGAAGAAATATAAGAAAGAACCAAATGAAATCTTTATAATCTGCTCCAGCCCAGTAACACTACAGCAGTGCTCTGAAGATGAAGCTCTACAGAGGGAAAACAAATAAACAAACAAAAAAAAAACCCAAACAAACAAAAAAGGACAGCCCTTAAGATTATTTCCTATTAACAGACTATCTGGACTTATCAACCATTAAAGCCACGGTGAGCCACTGCCTTTCATTAGCACTTTTGGCAAAGCAGTGACTGCTGACAGGCTTCATACAACGTGTCTCAGCTTCACTTTTGAGCAATTCCCATTGCATCACAACATATCTGGATGGGAAATGGCTTCTAAACAAACAAAGCTAAACAGTTTCTCAGAGAAAGAAAACTTGGCAGAAAAAAAAACAAAACCCAAAAACAAAAACCAGCAATTTCTTTGACTGCATTTACTACATTAGCATAGGCATTCAAGCCTTGGAGGTATTCTGCATGTCAAATATTTGCTGCTAAGAATCAGCTTCTCCATTCAAGCTGCTTTTAATGTTCCCAGCTCACAGATGCTCAGGCTTGAGCACTGCACAGATGGGTGGGATCCCAGGCACAGCAATGTGCCCCTGCCTGCATATTTTTGGGGTGGGGCTGGAGGGCAGGAAAGAACTTTGGTTTTAGTCTCCAGGCAATGCTGCTCCAGACAGCTAGGAGGAAACCACTGAACTTATGCACCTAGGCAGAAATAGGGTGAGAAGATTGCTTTGAAGCTGGAAATGGACCCTAGTATCTTCCTGTGAAGGTCTGGCTTTACACACCTGCGCTCACAGATCACTCACCACACATTTTACAAGGCATACTATAAACTTAATTATTGCACACCTAGGTGCTGGAATGAGGTATTCAGCCTGTAGATAAATAACAGCTTATCTCTGCCAGGTTACAACTCCATGCAAACAGCCAGGGTAATTGCATAGAGGGGAGTGCAAAGGAGCAGCATGCTGAAGTGTGTTTGAATAGACACAAAGTGCAGCAGATCAGCATGCCCAATACAGGTCATATTTACAAAGAAATGAGGGAGAAATTGCTCCCACCCACAGCAAATGGCCATCCTTGTCTGAGTGGCAGGATTGCCACAGAATGAACACAAACACAATCCCAGCATGACTTCTTTCATTCAAACTATTTGTTTTTCAGAGAGCAAAGACTGGTATCATATCTCCAAGCCACTCCAACATATCCAAGTTGGTGTTACTGCTTACTGCCAAGTCAGCACATGCTTGTTTTGCTGTCTTGAGATGCCACACCACATAGGTTGGCAGAGTAGCAGCAACTTAATTATATGAGCAATTATTAGAGCCTGCCTGAACTTTGACATTAATAACTACTTCCTCTCATGAAGCTTCACTAAGAATCAGTGCTGTGTTTCTAGGTGAAGGTCAGGAAGGAAGAGATCAGGAGAGTTACTGTGTGCTTCCCCAGTCAGTTTCTGCTCACCCTGCTGTGTGGGTGACAGCCACAGAGGGTATTGAGCTATAAGCACCTTTGGAGACTCACAGCATAGGCAGCAGTTCTGAACTAGACAAATTTTCCCCACTATTAGACCAATTTCTGATAGGTCAGGGGTGAAGGACTGCAGACAGCATCTGCAAAATGGTCACCTTAAATTAAATTAATTAATTGCTACTAATATAAAACCTTACAGGATATAAACCTTACATAAACAAAAAGTAAAAATAAAAACAAATCAGGAGTGTCTGGAGCTGCAGTACTATATTCAAAGCAGCTCAAATTTAATCAAGGGTGGAAAGAGGAATTCCTTTGTTTGCCCTTGACACTGGAGGGTCCTACAGAGGAGGGGAGCACTCCCACCATGCCTATAGCTGCTGAAAGAACAGAAGGTACATTGGCTAAGGAGCAAAACCAGAATTTTTTGTCTCAATGCTAACAGTTCAGTCAACCCTGGAAATAATTTCTCTTTTAGAGAAGGTGTGAACCAAGCTGTCAACAAGGTTCAAAGGAGGTAAGATTTGTATGCCTCAAGTAAAGCATGGTGAGTTATTCAGCCCAGCCTTGCATGAGAGAAGCAAGATTTGGGAACACTCAGGCTGCTGTAGTGGTCAGTAGTTGTGCTAGACACAGATGGCAGACAGGTCATCACTTAGATCATGAGGCAGGACAGAAGATATTCTTACAAGACAGCAGAGTAAGAGTTTAGCTGGAAAGCAGCCTAAAGCATGAACCATAGGAATGACCCAGGCAGCTCCCCTTTCATGGTAGAGAGTGGCAAACCAAACACATGCACATTAGGAGCCCAAAAGAGAGGTCTAGGGGAAGAGCATCACTCATGGAGGGTTGGGTTCTCGGGTGTAACTTCATTGCTCATGTTTAGAAACATATTAGATTTGGCAAAACTCACCCAAGAGAGCACAGCATACTTAGTGTTGTATAAATTAAGTTGCATGGATTTTTTTGCCTTTAGATTTCATGGCTTCCCTGACATGCCTACATGAAAGAACCACTGCAATAATTAGCAATATTCTAAGCAGCTGCATCCCTGAAGGACTGCAGATGGCATTCCTGTGACTGTGCTGAACCTCCAGAGCACATCTCTGACAGAGAGCCCAGAGCCTGAGCAAAGGTCCATGCTTGTGGTCATATGGTTTAGTTTTAGGTAGTCCTTTGAGGAGCATGGAGTTGGGCTCAGTGATCCTTCCAACTCAATACATTCCATGGTTCTAGGGGGGATTCAGATTTGACATAAGGATATATTTCTTCACTGGGAGGGTGGTGAAACACTGGAACAGGCTTTCTAGGGAGATGGTTGATGCTCCAAGCCTGTCAGTGTTGAAGAGATTTGGACAATGTCTTTAATATACCTTGACTAGCCCTGAAGTGGTCAGGCAAACTAGAAAACAGATCCCTTTTAATCAAAATACACTATTCTGTCTCATTTATGCTGTGAGGAAAGCAGAGATACATGGAGCAACACAAGCTTTCAGTGCCTGCTGCTATTCACTAGGAAAGCCCAGAAGCCTCATGATCATGAGCATCTTTACAGAAAAAGAATCCTCCCTCCCAAGTATCTGAGGTTCTGAGCATCCACCTCAGGTATTCTGAAAAAATAATAAATAAAATAAAGAGGAAGGTGACTTCAGAGAGGAACAAGCAGCTAATCAGGCTGGAAGCTTTGTCTTTCAAGGGATCACACTGACAAAAGTAGCAAAAAGTCAGCTTCACTCTCATTCCTTTCTCACAGTCAAGTTGAATTTGTTCCCATTTCTGCTTGCACATTCAGGTCATTAAGCTTCAGCCATGTATGTGTGTTTCTTGCCAAGTATGTGCTACTGCCAGAACTTGAAAGAATATTTCTCATCTTGGATGGCAGCACTGATGACTGTTACCTCTTCCTTTGCAAATGAACATGCTGCTTCAATTTTCACTGTTCTTGTTGTACCATGAAAGGACCTTAGCAGTTGCTCAAATAGTTCAAAAGCCAGCATTATTTCTTCATATCCCTATGTCTGCCTTCCTTCTGGCCTAAGAGTCCTAGCCATGTGACATGAATGAACCTCACATAAGCAGAAACAAGTGAAACCAGTTACAACTGGGAATGCTTCTCACAGGCTGGAAAGCCTCTATCAAACCAAAAATGGTAATGAAAGTACACAGAACTCAAGGGCTTATCAACCTGATGTAAATAGCTTTTTATTTCCACCTGGACTGAAGGAATAAGGTTTAGCAAAATGAAGTGGATAGAGGATATAAGCATGGCAAGCTACAGCTACTGCCAATCTATACTGCCTTACCAACAAAAAAACCCCATGCTGTCTTCTGCTCAGAATGCAGTGAATCAAGTGATGTTTTAATTTGCCTTCTGAAGTGAGCTTGATTAAGATTGTTTGCATTATCTGGCTAATCCAATATCAAAAGGAAAGATGGGGAACAAAAAAATAATTTATTGATAACACTGGATGAGGTCAACAATATTGACCTTATAGTCAACACCAGTGATGCTGAACAGCTAAAAATGTGAGATTCACTTTTTTTTTTCGAGTCCTCTGTCAGTAAGGTCAGAAACCATAGAATCATAGAATATTAGAATCCTAGAATGTTTAGGGCTGGAAGGGAGCTCCAAAGGGCATCCAGTGCAGCCCCCTGCAGGGAGCAGGGACACCCTCAACTAGCCCAGGCTGCTCAGAGCCTTGGCCAACCTCCCCTGCAAGAGCTCCAGGGATGGGGCCTCAACCACCTCCCTGGGGAGCCTGTGCCACTGAGCCACCACCCTCAAGGGAAACAACTTCTTCCTGAGATCCAGTCTACATCTCCTCTGCTCTCATTTCAACCCATTCCCCCTCGGCCTTTCACTGCAGGCCCTTGGAAACAGCCCCTCTGCAGCCTGACTATGAACACAAGAGAAGGGGCGGAAAAAAAAAAAGCAATAAATTGCATTTATACAACCTAGAAGCAGCATGAAAGAGCTACTGTTCATTTGAAACACTGAAGAGAACAGCCCCAGGGACTGAATAGCAACAAGACGTTAGGCAATGGTCCTTAGTGATGATTCAGCTTCAGGATTGTGCGTTTGCTTTGTAGCTTGTCTCAACATATTTTTGTTCTGTGTCTAGTCCATCCCACCAAGCAAGGAGTCAGGAAAAAATGCCAAGGTGCCTGGGTGGATGAACAAGCTGATCCTGGCAAAACTCAGACAAAAAGGAAGCGAGTGTGGGTAATGTGGAAGAATAAAGAGACAATGTCTGAGCATGCAGGAATACAGTTAGGAAAGGCAAAACCCACCTGGAATTTGATCCAGTCAGGGATGCCAAAGACAACAGGAAAGGCTTCTAAACATATGTAGGAAACAAAAGGGAAGCAAGGGAAAATGTGGGCCCACTGCTAAATGCGAGGGGGAATCTACTTACACAGCACATGGAACAGCCTGAGGTACCAAATGCCTCAGTCTTTACTCCCAAGAACAGCCTTTAAGAATCCCAGAAAGGAAAGTCCAGAGCAAAGAAGATGTAGCCTTGGTTAAAAAGGATCAGATAAGGAAGTACTTAAGCAAACTGGACATACAAAAATCCATGGCACCTGATGGGATGCACCCATGAGTGCTGAGAGAGTTGATAGATGTCTTTGTGAGTCCACTCTTTATCTCTGAGCAATCATTACAGCTGGGAGAAGTAACAGAGGACCAAAAAAGACTCGTATCTTCAGGAAGGTGGACCCAGGGACCTACAGGCTGATCAACCTCATCTTCATCTCTGGGAAAACAATGGAACCACTAATCCTAAAAACTATTTCCAGGAATACAAAGGACAAAAGAAGTCATCAATGGATTCCATGGACCAGATCACCCATTCCAACCTCAACCACTCTCAGATTCTGGTCAAGTTATGGCTGGATTTTGAGGGAATGTGAACAAATTGTCTAGTCCTAACAATACTAATCTTTGGGTGACTCAACCCATGCCAAGTTTAACAGGACTGTGTTGGAAAGATAGGAAGACTAGAAGGGGAGAAAGAAATGGTAGAAAAAGGACTAGAAAGAAAGAAAGAAAAAATAGCTTTTATCTATCAAGATAAACAGTCATAAGCCAGTATTACACTGCTGCTGAGTCCCCATTTTATTTCCATTAACTACACTTAGTGGAACACTAAGCAGTCACAGAACCTCACTGCCATCACATGAACAATGAGTGAGCCTGAAGAATAAAAGCAAACAAAACAAACCAACAACCCCCCCCCCCCCAAACAAAAGGCGAAAAAATCCACACAAAATTCAGAAAAAAAAAAAAAAAAAAATTTAAATCCCTCAAAACTACCTTAAACCAAAATAATAACCACACACCCCATACATATTGGTGTGGTTTATCCTGGTAAGAAGTCCTCACAGATCAGTATGGTTTCTTTACCATAGAAAAATCAAACTGGGCAATGGCTGTATGGCCACACCCTCTGCACAGTGCAGATCCTAATGGTCCCAAATGCACAATGTACATTTTGCACCATTAGAAAACACACGTCTGACTCTTTTGTACAGGGGGGTTTTGGAGGAATGCATTACTAACCCAGGTCTGCCATTTCCTCCTGCAAGCTGGGATGCCAGCAAGAAAGTGAGAAAAGAATGGAAGGGCAGACATGAAGGATATCTAGGCACAAAGCCTGAGCACAGCAGCCTTTCTGTTCTCATGGGATTTGTGTTAGCACTTAATCATCATGCCAGTGCACTTCGAAGACCAAACACCAGAAAATATATGAAGTACTTTGTGACATAGGACTCGAAAGGTATGCACTGAAAAAGGCTATTCAGATCACTGACACATTGAGGAATTACCTCAGCTGATGGTTGAAGTTTGGGCTGGGTTATGGAATACCTAGAGATCTGCTCCAAGCACATACAGAAGGAATTAGGATATGAAGCATTAAGGATACACCAACAAACAACCCAAACCAAGACAAAGCAGAACACACACATGCACACAAAACCCAAAAAAACACACCAAAAAAAAAACCCAAATCACAAACCATCTCTCTCATTACAATAGTGTAGCCATAGTTGGTTTTGGTACTTCAGAAGTTTTAGCCTTTGAAGCCTTCTGCTTTTGTGCTTCAGTGCCAGGCAGGGAATAACTACTACAAACCCAGGAGTACTTTCCTCTGCACTGCTTTACCACTCATCTGAGTTGCACCAGGTATTCAAAACTTGCCCAAAGTGAATCACACACATAATGTCAGGGGTTGGAAGGGAGCTAGAAGATCATCTAGTCCAACCCCCCTGCCAGAGCAGGGGCACCTAGACCAAGTCACCCAGGAACAGATCCAGGGGGGGCTGGAATGTCTCCAGAGCAGGAGACTCCACAACCCCCCTGGGCAGCCCCTGCCAGGCTCTGCCACCCTC
>VYZU01030620.1:17809-29212 GCA_013401355.1 Ceyx cyanopectus | reverse complement strand
TGTGGGGTTTTTTTTGTTTGTTGTGGGTTTTTCTGTATTTTGGGGTTTTTTTTTAGGACCAACACACAGCAGCCTTAATTCATTCCTCTAAATAAACAGTCCTAGAAGTGACAAAGTCAGTTTTGAGGTCATCAAAAATCAGAGACATTGCAAGTCACATAACTGAGGCTCTTCAAATCCCACCTGGCAACAAGACAGGGATGTAAGGGTTTTGAACTCCAGGCACGAGATCAGTATGTTAACATTTAGAGAAGATTTCCATGAGTGCTCAGAGGAAGTGCTTCAAAACTAGGCCATTTAATATTTACATAGTTTGAATACTTTCTATGATTTCTCCCTTGTGTTCAACCCCTAAGCTTCTTTGTTAGTTACCAGTCAAAGCACAGTACCAAGCACACCAAATAGTTACTCAAACTCTCCACAAACTTGTCAGCAAAGGGAGGAAAGAGTTTATTTTATTACCCATTCTCACAAATGGACATCTGTGTCTACAAAAAAAGGTAGCTGTAATTCCTCATGCCATTTAATAGTTTAAACCAAAATATTTGCCTGCATTCCAAGTCCTCAAGCTACTCATCAGCTACCAGTAAACTAAGTACAACGCCATATCTAATCAATTAGCACTTTGTACTTTCCAACCTGGAGACATTACATAGGTTTTCCAGTGAAAATTACATATGCAGTAGGTTGCACGACAATTCCCATTAAACATTCTCCCCACTCCCCCAACTGCAATTGCAAGCTGCAGTTTGTGTAAGCAGGATGTGATCTCCACATTCCCCTCAAAGACCCATCAATTGAAGTTCTCACTGAATGCATCAGCTCTTTTTACTTGTAAGCAAATGCAAAAGGAATCCTCTTTTCCTAAATCCAAGTTTCTGTATAGTTTTGACTCCAAGCATAGTCACTTCTGAGGCTCCATGTTGTGTCATGCAATACCACAAATATCCAGAACTCTGGCTTTGGCCACATCCAACAGATGGGTGTTCATGAAGAGTTACAAGGAATCACAGAATGTCAGGGGTTGGAAGGGAGCTAGAAGATCATCTAGTCCAACCCCCCTGCCAGAGCAGGGGCACCTAGACCAAGTCCCCCAGGAACAGATCCAGGGGGGGCTGGAATGTCTCCAGAGCAGGAGACTCCACAACCTCCCTGGGCAGCCCCTGCCAGGCTCTGCCACCCTCCCTGGGAACAAGTTTCTCCTTCTGTTTCCCCTCAACCTCTTGTGCTCCAACTGACTCCCATTGCCTCTTGTCCTGGCACTGGATGACCCTGAGCAGAGTCTGGCTCCATCCTCCCTACACTGCCCTGAACATCTTGACAGACACTGCTGAGCTCCCCCCTCAGGCTCCTCTTCTCCAGGCTAAAGAGCCCCAGCTCTCTCAGCCTCTCCTCAGCAGGGAGATCTCCACTCCCTTCAGCATCTTGGTGCCCTGCACTGGACTCTCTCCAGTCAATCTCTGTCTTTCCTCAACTGGGGTGCCCAGCACTGGGCACAGTACTCCAGGTGGTGTCTCACCAGTGCAGAGTAGTGACAAGAGAGAATGTGGATTCAGGCAGACACTCTATGGGAAAGAGATGGCCAAGGGATCACATGTGTTCCCAGCAGCAGAAGACTCACTCAGTAGCTACAGGCTCCCAAATGGCTCAAGACTAAAAGTAAGGTGGCATATTAGTGATAAAAATTCTCCTGGCTACAGTTTTGTTAACAGTCTCCTAGAAGTGTTCACTTCCCTAAAATCTGATGGCAAAACAGAACATCAATTGTTTGCTCCAGCAGTAACAGCTGGGCATTGAATAATACTGTGTTTTAGGAGGATTTGAGTATATACAGAAAGACACTCATAAGTACTTTGAGACATGCAAGACTGGACAACCTTTCAATCTTAAAATATACACAGCATACTATAAGTTTCCAGGGAACCTAGCCAGGTATGGTCCTCCATATATACAGTAGTATTTATCCATGTGCAGAATAGATTATTTAGCTTATGATTTTGAATGGTCCTTTTGCAAGAGCTGAATAGTCTTTTATTTTTAAGCAAGTGTAACAGGAGATTTCAGAGAAGCCCAAACAATGATCTCATATACAGAAGTTTAGAGTCCCTTCAGCTGCTATTTTACATGACTTGCTTTCACTTACAGAAAGCAAGGCTGTTCACTGGGGTTTACAGTTCTCAGAAGGTGGATGATAGAACAGAAAGCTAAGATCTTTTGGCAAATATGCACATTAAGAGATTACCAAAGCAAAGTATCAGAAGAGCTTGAGAGCAGTTTAAGAATTACCACAACTAGGATGCCCATTTATGTCATGGCTCTGGGGTATGTAGACACAGAAACATGGGAGACAGAGAAACACTGGCCCTGCAACTATAGTCACAATCATCTGCTCAGTTATGGGTTGTCACCCACATTCATAGAATCAGAGAATGTTTAGGGCTGGAAGGGAGCTCCAAAGGGCATCTAGTGCAGCCCCCTGCAGGGAGCAGGGACACCCTCAACTAGCCCAGGCTGCTCAGAGCCTTGGCCAACCTCCCCTGCAAGAGCTCCAGGGATGGGGCCTCAACCACCTCCCTGGGGAGCCTGTGCCACTGAGCCACCACCCTCAAGGGAAACAACTTCTTCCTGAGATCCAGTCTAAATCTCCTCTGCTCTCATTTCAACCCATTCCCCCTCGGCCTTTCACTGCAGGCCCTTGCAAACAGCCCCTCTGCAGCCTTCCTGCAGCCCCTGCAGGCACTGGCAGGTGCTCTAAGGTCTCCCCAGAGCCTTCTCTTCTCCAGGCTGAACAACCCCAGCTCCTTCAGCCTGTCCCCACAGCAGAGCTCTTCCAGCCTCTGAGCATCTCTGTGCCCTCCTCTGGCCCTGCTCCAGCAGCTCCATGTCTCTGCTGTGCTGAGGGCTCCAGAGCTGGCTGCAATACTCCAGGGGAGGTGTGAGCAGAGCAGAGGGGCAGAATCACCTCTCTCACCCAAATTGTACTGGTTCTTCCACATTCCTGGAAAGGATATCCAAGGCAATGTTAAGCTTACAGTTGAACTCAAAGATCTTAAATGGTCTTTTCCAGCCTAAATGATTCTACAGGGGTTGGGAGGTGATTTCAGATATTCCCACTCAGGCACAAATTTTTGTTATTGCTGGAACAATACAGCACATTTTTGTGCCCTTTATACTCTAAGGCACATCCCATTCCAAGCTAGTGGTTTGCTAGCACACATACTTATTAGCATTTCCAAAATCAGACCTTAATGATTCACGTCACATATTCCTGGATTTCCAAGGAACAGTTATGTAGATGATGCAAAGCCTAATCACTGTTGAGAAACTCCAGCCAAGAGCTTGAAGGGTGCCAAAACAAATGTGCCACCAGCACCTGCTATTGTTCAAAGAGCTTGTATCTTTGTTATAGCACTAGAGAAACTGAATCAGTTCATCCAACTACCTAGACATACTACATTACAACCAGTGGAGAAGCAGCCTATTCAGGCCTTGCAGAAGCAGCTGTAGCATCTGGATTGTCTTAGGAAAAAAAAACCAACCAAAACTGGTGTGAGACAACATGAGAAATTATTTCATAGGGTGATAGTCAATGGAAAATACACTGTGAAACTAAACTTACCTCAACTTTCACAGGGTATTTCCTATATTGAAATCACAGAACCACAGAGAGGTTCAGGCTGATCTTTTACAGTGTGAAAGCTTGTGGTTTTGCACAAGCTGCTCCTCTTTAAGTCATTGCTTGAACATGCTTTAAAAAAGGCATAAACATACACAGGTTCTGTTTAGCATCTCTGACACAAAGAAAGGTTAAGTTCTGTAATCAAGAGTCAAAAAAACCAAAAAACACAACCTAAAAAACCCAGATGAAAACAGCTACCCATGCACTGCTTTCCTAATATAGGTGAGGTAACCTGCCTCTACCTAGCCAGCAAATTGCCTTTATAGCAGAGTTGTAATAAGTTGATCCAGTGATTTAAGGTACTCTGGGCCCAGAAGCATATCTGAAGAGACCTCCACAGCAGTCCTCAAGATGACCCTGTATTCCACTACCAAGTGACCATCAGATGCTGTTACAACACAAGCCATCTGGGTAGCATTCAGCAGCTGAAAGCAACCAGATGGTGTGAAGCTGGTCACTCTCCAGCTTGCTTTCAGCTATGTGCTGCTTTCAAAGGACATGTGTTAGGCTCTCTGGTACTAAACCTAGTAACCAGAGGATGTGTTAGCCAGTTACAACTGAAGTAAACTCCCTTTGAGGAAATAATTTGCTACTAGAGCTCCATTATGACTGAAGTATATCACCTTAGGAAAACAAACTAAAGACCACTTGAAAAATAAGTAGCTTTTAAGACTTACAGTTCCCAAGAACTACATGGAGGGGGGATATTGTAATCTTGAAGATGACAAGCCAATACGTAAGTTCAAAGTTTTCTGGATTGTGAGAAACCAGACAAATTACTATCAGACAGTCGTATGGATATGCAATCAACAGTTCACAACCTGGTTTCTTGAGAAAAGTAGGGTTTCTGTGATCAAGCAAAGCACATGCCTAATTCCTCCTCTACCCCAACATCCATTATATTAGTTTGACAAATCTGTCCAATACAGGCGGGAAAAAAACAAAAACAAACATGTACTGTCCCTCTCAAAAAAAAAAAAACAAAACACCAAACCACACACACAAAACAATGCAGCAGAGGAGATTGCTAGCACTCTTCAAGGCAAAAGACAAAACCAAGACAGCCCTGTAAAATATTATCTTTTAATATTCTCTTTTAAGAGTCCAGAGATTTGTGTTACAGAGCAAAAGCATTAA
The DNA here is from genome assembly GCA_013401355.1 of Ceyx cyanopectus. NCBI lineage: Eukaryota > Metazoa > Chordata > Aves > Coraciiformes > Alcedinidae > Ceyx > Ceyx cyanopectus. The sequence continues at coordinate 24,396 of VYZU01030620.1, read as the reverse complement.
CAGCAAAGACAGAAGAGAACAATGCCAGAATTAATTCCATGATTTTTTTGTACAGTTTCCTTCCAGCAGCTATAGAACAATCTGTTTTCCCTTAACACAGCCATTCTAGCAGGGAATGCAAGATCCAAAGCAAGGCTTTTCCAGCTCTGTTTTTCAGGTGTCATTTGTACTATCACCATATTTATAGTATTTATTTATTTCATTTATTTATTTTAGTATTTATACTATCACCTGTAACATCAGTTGGACTTGTCTGTCCTAGTTCTTTCTTTCCTTGTGCTCCAGACAAACATGTGTGCTGCACTCTGCAGCTCCTGCCCACACAGGTAGTGTGCCCTGCTGCATTTGCTAACTTGAAGGATCAGAGGTGAGAGTGGTACCCAAGTGAAATGTTTTTCAGAACCAGCTCCTATAACTCTGCTGCAAGCCTTTCATAGCAGTGGGCTGCCACTGAAAACTAGCCCAGGTCATCAAACATCAAAACATGTTAACCCATAAGCCAGCAGCTAGACACCCTATGAAGCAGAATATTCAAGGAGAAAAATAGAGGAAAAAAGAAGAGACATGTTGTACCCTATGAAAATACAGGCTTGCACGGATGCCAGTGTAGATTTGCAACAGGAAAATGAAGTCACAAAAAGATATTGCAGTAAGAAATGTGGCAAAAGACAGTGTTGCTTCCATCCTACACTTGTTTCTGCTTTCTTCTGGGAGAAGAGACCTTTCTATTGCAACACAGGCCACTGGGGGAAGGGTGAGAAAAGGAATGGAATGAGGTGAGTTTTATATATATTTATAAATATTTTTTATTTAGATATTTTTTAAAAAATCCAAAAGATTGCTGGGAGTCATATTCCAATTCTAGAAGAGCAGCACTTCAGCCAAGTACAGACCTCATCTAAAATTCACTCACAAGAAACTCTGTTGATGTCCTACAGTTTCCAACAGGAAAGTCAAGACAGTCAACTAGCACAGAGAAGGAAAACAAGCAGACATCGTCCCCCACCAAGACACATTTCATGATGATGAAACAACTTGCAATAGATCCCTCACATGAGCCTAAGGAGAGAGCAGACAGTGTGAAAATTAATTGTATACACGTGGTTGTAGGAAGACAAGAGTGCTGTTGGCAGAAAAGGGTGAGGATGCCAACTCCTTATGCTACCATTTCAAATAGAAACACACCTATAGGAAGCAAATACAAGTGGTCTTTCAGAGGGCTTTGAAAGAAAGGAGTTACTTGGTTTGTTTCCAAACCATAAGCTTTTTTTTTTTTTAAAAAAAGCCAGACTCCCTAAGGGGTCATAATTACAAATGGAAGTAAAAAAAAATACTGTTGCAGTGATGGCAGAAAAAATACTTTTGCTGATGAATGAGACAAAACCCAATAATGTTTGCAATTCTTGAGAGAGGGGCACTTCAGATTTTAAAATGATTTGGCTGAACTATATCCAAATCTAATATTTTCAATAAAACCTGAAGGCTTTAAAAAGATTAAGCAACACTTCAGAGTAGAGGGCCTGCAAGAAGTGCTTCTGAACCCCAGAGGGTTTTCTACTTAAATGAATTGACTGTTCAAGATATTTCCCTCACACAATAAAATACATCTCTTCAGCTATTAATAGTCTACAGTCCTCTAGCACCCAGGCAAAATAACTTGGCCATTTCAACACAATTATGTTTGGTGTACATACAACCCATCAGCTCTACATAAATATGTCCTCTGCTTACAGCAGCTATTTAGTGTTAGTGCTTCCAGGCACTTTTAGGATGCTTTATGTAGCATTCTTTCTGCATCCATCTCTTCCATTCTTGTGCTTGAAACACGGGCACACAACTAGAAACTTTCTGCTCTAATATTAGTCTTTTAAACCAAGCTGTTCTATGTAAGCTTCAGCTTTGTGAATATTTTCAAAAAGCTGAGTTTGGGAAGATAATTCTCTTAGGAGGAAAGGGATGGGTTGAAGCCTGCAATAGTTGGCAAATGTCAGCCTTATTTCTGTCATTGGTTCAAGAGTTCTTGAAGCACTAGGATCTTTTACTAGAACAAAGTATTCCATGAGTACTTAGTGGTTTTCATTGGGTAGCTATGCAGAAGGCAAAGATGGGGTCCCAGAGGATAGAATCTCCATTTTCTCAGTTATTTACTTTTCTTGCACTTAGCTGTTTTGCATCACATAAGAAAAGGTGCCACCAGAACAATCAAGAGTATCAAGGATACTTAGGATACAGGTGGTACTCAGCACTTGTGAATTACTCTCAGGGAAGAGTTACTCTACAAACAGTTCCTCCCATGTCAAAAAGTTCTCAAACTGCAGCTGCAGGTCTGTTTGCAACAATTAACCTACAAATAAAATCCAAATACTTTACTTTTGATTTAACAGAATAATACATCTAGAAAGACCAGCTCAGTGCCATCCAGTGCCAGGACAAGAGGCAATGGGAGTCAGTTGGAGCACAAGAGGTTGAGGGGAAACAGAAGGAGCAACTTGTTGCCAGTGAGGGTGGCAGAGGCTGGCAGGGGCTGCCCAGGGAGGTTGTGGAGTCTCCTGCTCTGGAGACATTCCAGCCCCCCCTGGATCTGTTCCTGGGGGACTTGGTCTAGGTGCCCCTGCTCTGGCAGGGGGGTTGGACTAGATGATCTTCTAGCTCCCTTCCAACCCCTGGCACTCTGTGATTGTGTGATTCAGCTGGCTCCTCTCACTTGGAGATACCATTGCTGCAGAATTTCTCTTTTGGGTGTACAAGCCTTCAGTGAGGTGACCAGCATCGGGCTCTGGCAGTTCAGTCACAAGTTACCAGGATTCTCTAAGGAAGAGCCAAGACAAGTTACATCAACCTTGGTTAACCTCAGTTTCTTTTTCTCCTCTCACCCTAGCATTCTGAGCTTGCATTTTCAGACCCACTATTCCTAGTGTTTCCATGTGCATTGCAGCAACTAGAACAGCATTGGCTGTTTATTATTTATTTAGCCTTATTTACCTGTGAGGTTCACTATTCTGTTGATGAATACCTAACATGTCTCTAGAAAGCAATAATAAATATTTTCTGCACTTCATCCTTCATTCAACTTTCTACCTTTTCTCATCTATCAAGAAATACATACCCAAATGACTGTAGGATTACAAGTCAAGAAGGGGATGTAATATCTAGTGGCAGTTTTGGTAGAGAACAAAGTATAGTACCTTTGCAGAACTGCATATACATATCACTACCAACAACATCTTGTTTGGAAGAAAGGTGCTTTCTACAATAAACAAATTAAAATAATTAAGATAAAAGAGGACTCAATGCAGAAAAATCAACTGGCAGTCCTAGAGCCTACTGCTGGCAACAGCTGCCAAAAAAGAATCTGCAGGCAAGAATTTTCCCTCCTCTCACAGTATCAAACTGGAAAGTAATTTTGGAGAATAAAAATTCTCTGGCATTGCTGTGTTATACTTCCTTCTAGACAAGGCATTGAACAAATGTGATTAAAAAAAAAAGTGACTATCCCACTGGCTCAAAGCCACCTCTCGAGCCTGAAATAGTTTCCCTTCTGCTTCCTAGGAAAGTCCTCCAGAATTTCCCTTATGATCAGGCTTTATCCACTATATGAATTTCAAAGTTCAAAAAGAGGGAGTTTTCCTCTTTCCTTCTTTGGACTGATGACATTTACCAAGGGGGTTTTAGAACATTGGCTTTGTGTGAAAGATAACTGCTGACTGAAGAGAGAAAATCCAACCTGTAAAATGAGTAATATATTGAGCAAGACACAACTAAATCCATCACCATAATTTAATCATGTTTAATAAATGTTTATCACATTCAATGTTGACAGTTTGTCAGTTCTAAATTTCATGAATTTTTTGTGCATTGGAGCTTTACAATATAAATAGCTCAATATTGTTTGTGTTCAGTAACTCAATTATTGTCAAGTTAGAGCCTCCCTAAGTCCATTCAGATGCACTCTGTCAAGACAGTGTACAGATGGGATAAAAGGATAAAAATAATCACATTTATGAGCTTCTAGAGACTTATTAGAAGAGCTGCTGCTCCTGTAATGCCCATCCCTCTCTAGCAGGAGGCAGCATCCCATGTTAACCATCTCTTGGACAGCCACTAGCCCCAATTTATCTTCCCCATGATTTCTAGGAGCAATACCTCTTTAGACTGCTTTTCCAAGAGGTCTGAACCAGATCTCTACATGTGTAGTTGTGTATGTACCGAGGAGTCCTTGTCCCTTTGCTGGAGCTAAGTAACAAAGGAAGAGTTCTAATAGTCATGAGATTTCCCATACAGGCTCCACTTGAGGAGCTTAGCCCTTTGAATGCCAAGCCTAAAAACTCCACAGAAATTCAATCTAAGTGTAGAAATATCTCTACACTGAAATGACTCCAAATAATAGATTAACAACAGACCATCCGGTCCAAGAACAAATTATTTCACATCAGGAATCTCTTATCTAGAAAGCATTAAACCATTTGAAGTGAACCATAACTCCAGTGGGAGGGAAAGACCACAAAACAGACACACAAAAGCAAGAAGAAATAACTGTCAACCAGACCCATAATATGCAAGAGTTTCCCATGTATTTCAATCCAATTTGGTTCTTCTTGCCTGGATCTGACTTATGAGGAGCTATACACAGGGAATCCTATCACTTGGCATACTGGCTAAAGGAGAAAAGATACTTGAGAGAGCCAGAGGAAGGGCAGAAAATAGCTTTATTTCACCCATATTCTCTCCTACCCCAATACAGCCTACAAAAGCCTCTCCTCAGTTTATGGCTAGCAAGAAGCTCTCACACACTCCCAGGCAGTAAGAGGGCTAGCTAAGCTTTTTAGAGGGTGTTTCCATAGGTAGGCTCCCACTGAAAGCCACTTTCACAGAAGCTGAACTCTCTACTCCAAAGCAGTACTAGTAAACCAGACTGGATCATTTCTCTCCAAAACCAGGTCTCACTTTCTCAACTAGTTCCAGATCATCCACTTCAGAAATATTAGCATTAGCCAGTGTCATCTTCATCCAAACAACATTTTTATTTACATCAGTTAACTCAATATCTCTGGGACTCCTCACATAAGTCCATCTAAGCATCAGCTTAGCTGGCTGGTTGTTGAATAGAGTGCTCTACAATAAGGTAATTCCACTCTTTTAAGGATCAGTTTGAGCAGATGCCAGGGAAAAGAAAAAAAAAAAGAAAAGAAAAAAAAAAAGAAAAAAATCCACAAAAACACAGTGAAGAATTAAAAATTGAAGTCCTTATTTCAATGTTAACATTTTAGTCTATTTATGCCTCTATCTTCAGAGGTTAAACCAAAGTAAAGTATAACATGATCCAGAGTACTAGAACCATAGAATGTCAGGGGTTGGAAAGGACCTAGAGAACATCTAGTCCAACCCCCCTGCCAGAGCAGGATCACCTAGACCAAGTCACCCAGGCACAGATCCAGGGGGGGCTGGAATGTCTCCAGAGCAGGAGACTCCACAACTAGAAGCAAATATTCAGACAGGGACTGACTCCAAAGTCAGAAACAAATACACAATATTGATTCATCTTAAGGAATCCTTGCCTCCTTCTGCCTGTCACTTGTATCACTTCTCTAATGCTACAGTTTTCTTAAATGCAAAATAAACAAAAAAACCAACACAACACCAAACCCAGCAAAACACACACACCTATGCCTTTTTTTGAGTAACTGCAATCTTTTGAAAGAACAGCTTTTTATTCTTAAGAATTTATTCATTAAGAGAAAACATCATGTTGGAGCTGGAGGATAGAGCAGTGGAAGCTCTGAGAAGATTAAAAAGGAACTGAGAAAAAGAGGAACTCTTGGGGGTGCTATCAGAAATCCATGACCAAAAGGAACAATGAATTTTTGGTTTCTCTTATAAAGTTTCATAAAAGGGCATGAGACCACTACATGAGACTACGACTAGTCACAGGGAATACATATCACCAAGTGAGCACAAGTTCACACAAAGGGTGAGATACACCTTATGATGGCTAGTCTCTGCTTCCTGAGCTTTCATGCAGACAGCATTGGATCTGCAGCACTTGGAAACCCAGGGGGGCTTATGATGTACAAGACAGGGATAGGTGGGTCTGGGAACACTCAGTAGGGATTTATAGTGCAGAAATTGCTCCTAAAGTCAAGAGTCTTCCCAACAGAAAGCAAAAGAATGGCACTGCCCTGCCATTCTACAGATCTGTACTGTTCTCTTGATGACACCAAACTGGGAGGAGTGGCTGACACAGCAGCAGGCTGTGCTGCCATCCAGAGACCTGCACAGGCTGCAGAGCTGGGCAGGGAGAAATTTAATGAAATTTAACAAGAGCAAGTGTAAGGTGCTGCATCTAAGGAACAACTCCATGGATCAGTACAGGCTGGGGGCTGATCTGTTGGAGAGCAGCTCTGGAGAAAGAGACCTGGGGGTCCTGGTGGACAGGGGGTGACCATGAGCAAACAATGCACCCTTGCAGCCAGGAGGGCCAATGGATCCTGGGATGCATTAGGAGAAGTGTGGCCAGCAGGGCAAGGGAGGTTCTCCTCCCCTCTACTCTGCACTGGTGAGACCCCACCTCGAGTACTGTGTCCAGTTTT
>VYZU01030620.1:0-17750 GCA_013401355.1 Ceyx cyanopectus | reverse complement strand
GGGAGGTTGTGGAGTCTCCTGCTCTGGAGACATTCCAGCCCCCCCGGATCTGTTCCTGGGTGACTTGGTCTAGGTGCCCCTGCTCTGGCAGGGGGGTTGGACTAGATGATCTTCTAGCTCCCTTCCAACCCCTGACACTCTGTGATTCTGTGAAAACTGAAGTGCTGAATCTAGCACAGAAGTTAAATTACATAGAGGATAAAGCATATTTTAATAGAATGGAATGAGGGCCCAGTACTGTAAATCACAGACAGTTGCCATGCAATGCTGTCCAACACAGACCTCACAGGCAACAGTGACACAGGGTCCCTCTGGAATCTATGCACAGACATGCTTCTGAGCCCCAGGATGGCCCTGCATCCAAGGGAACCAAGCAGGTAACAGATATGAAGTCTCTCAGAAATGACAGCTGGAAATAGAGATGGCATGGATCTTGACTGCTTGAGAATTCAGTCAGCTCAAAACATGAAACCACCAAATAGCCACAGGACTGTAGCATCATTTGGTCAGTGTTGAGTCCTGCTCACTTGAATACCACAAGCATTCTTACTTCTGAAACTCAAAATGAGATGTGCCACATATAGCATCAGTCTGAGCCTCCCAAACCCTTCCCATTTTGCAAAGCCACAACTTCAGTTTAGTCTGAGAAAGGTTATTCTGGAATCAAGCATAAAGTCTAGTTCCCTGGATATTTCAGTTTATCAAGTGGGATAGCTCATAAGCACTCCCTTTTTGACTAGACACATAGCTTTTCCTCCAAAGCTTTGGGAAAATGTGTGTTTAAATACTAGAAAATCTCAGATACAAACAGTAATTTCTGTTTCCCCTCCATGTTTCATTTCTATACATGTGGATAAATTCCTCCTTACCAAAATTAGCTATTCAAAAACAGGGGAAGGTGGGTAAGTTCCTGCTGCAGCACTCTGTATGGGGTACAGCTTTTCACTTGGATTAAGTATTGCACCATCACTCATTCATTCTTTATACTCAAGAAGGAATCGCTTTATTAAATTAATATCTAATCTGAAATAATCTTTCATGCCCCAGAGCCTGACTGTGGTCCCCAATAAGCCAATTAAAATAATAAAATAAAAAATATTTTAAAATTAAAAATAATATTACAAATAATAGACAATGGGAAATTACAGCAGCATGGAGAAACATAAGCAAGCTCAAAGGTAGCACTCCACCCACCACACACCACCTCCCCAGCAAACCTTGGTGTGACTAGAGCACAGGGAGAAGAGATGGAGCAGAGAGCACACCAATGCCCAGCAAAATAAGGGCAAGTTCAGAGAGTTTTAAAGGTCTGTAAACATTACTAAAAGAAACATGGAAATGAGAGCAGCTGACCTTAGAAGGTCATGAAGTTTGAATGTACCGGAAGAAAATGAACCCAGTCCTAGATTCAGCTGCCACAGAGCCCAGAGCTCCACGGGGACACAAAAAGCCACTGCCTTGAGCCAAGGGGGCACAGAAGCACCTCCTGCCCCTGCTTACAAATCCCTAGAAAACTGCTTTTTTCAAAAAGTCAACTCATTTCAAAAATCTAGAACCCCTAGAGAAAGGCACTGTCATTTTTGGAGACATGCCAGAACATTCCTCACTTGGATCTCTTCAATATCTTTCCTTGAACTGATGCTGGGACAGGTCTCTAACTGAGGACACCTTCTGTTGACAGGTTGCTTTCAGATAAATCAGAAGTCATCAGCCAGTTTCAGTACAGACAGTTGCACCATAAAAACTTTCTCTAAGAAGCCAGACCATAATTTTCTCTTGCAGGCTCACTAATTAGCTTCCCACTAGCTATTAGTTTTTACCTAGTGGTAAGAGGGGTAACGTGAGCAGAGAGATTTTTAAAGCAGTGACAGAAAATTGCCTTAATGTGGAAAAGGAATACCGAGGCAACATTCCTCTGCTCAGGGTGCTTTCAGAATTCCACACAGCTGGGGAGAACCAGTCAGCTTCCAGAAATCTGCTCCCAAAAAGCCAAAGGCTTACAAGGAAGGGGCAAAGAAAAACAAACCAGCTGCCAACAAATAACACAAACACTTGAAGAAACTCCTGGTGACTAAGCTACAAAGGTTTGTGAGGTGCATAGAAGCAGTTTCCTTCTTGGCAGAGGACTTCATTCATCTGCTAGCTGGCTGTGGTTAATGCTTTCAGAATGACTGCTGTCTTCTCCAGCTGGTGTCTGTTCCAGCTTGTATCACCACCCATTCAGTGCCCAGCTGCATTAACCATGTTCATACTTCCAGCCATTACTGGAGGTTGGCAAGTGGAGCAGAAGAGCTGGCAAGCAGATTTATTTCTTCAATATAACCCTCAAATAGCCCACACCACTTGGTTCACCATGGCTTTTAAAGCAGTGCCTCACTTGGCATGACCACACAGAAGTACCTCTTGTGTGTCTGCTCAGCATCTCCCTCCCTGCCATGGCCAGCATCCTACATCAGTCAGTTGTCCCATAACAGCTTATCATCCTTCTCTAGATTCTCATTCCCTGCTCTTCTCTGGTCTGAATCCAAACTGACCATTCTTAGCAGTGGCAACACAAAAAAAACCCAACAAAACAAAAAAACACTGATACAAAAATACCAGCTTCTTAACTTGGTTTAAAAGGAGAATTTTAGTGCTCCAAGAACATAAAGCCATGAAAAGTAGCACTTAGACCCTCTCACCTCCACCCATCCTGCACTGGAAAAGTACAACTTGAATCAATTTACTCTGAGACAGAGTGTTGCTATTCTACAAGCACTGAGAACATTTGGTTGCTTGACTGCTTGATTAATTTTATTGAAGACTGAGCTAACGTTCAGTAAGTCATAAGACATGATGCAAAAGTTGGATGACAGACATTGCCAAGAAGTTAGTTTTGCAATATAATCATATGCTTGAATTACATGCCTTAAGTATTTCAAGTAGTTTAGAGTTTAAATTTTATTAATTGGTATTTTAATTCTTCAGGGGAAAGCTTCTTCATTGCAAGGCCTTGCTTGATTTGATCTCTGAAAAATAAACCCTAAATAATTCCTTTACTGGATTAAAATCAACAGTAAATGGATCAACTTTAATTGAAAAAAAAAGAAGAATTGTTAGCTCTTTTGATATTTTGCATCTCTTAATTATTTCAAATGCTGATCCACATGGTGACTGAAACATCTTACACCAGCTGTGCTGCACAGATGGCAACAGATCTCCCCCTTAGGGTACCAAGAAAAATCCTTCTAGAGTCTCAGTGTAAACATTTTCTTTCCAAGCAGAGTCAGTTCAATCCAGAAATAAATGTTATTCCAGAGCTAATTAAGTAAAATAATCTAAATTAAGGCTTAGATACTCCAGCTAGACTAGTGTGAAGCATTCTTGCTGTGAAATACTGCTTCCTAAAACAAGTCCCTCCTTGCTTCTTTATACACAACCTTAAACTTCAATAGGGAAGTACCAAAAGCATGTGGACAGCAAGAGGGCTCAACATTCACATGCAGTTCAGATGTAATTTGCTATTTCAGGTCTGTTCCCACTTCCTCCCCAGTCCAAGACTTGTGCACAAGCATCACAAGAAGCAGAAACCCCACAAGGACTGTGTGGGAGTCAAAGCTGGAGGCACAAAATGCTGCCTGGGCTGGAACAACCACCTTCCTGTGGTTGAGTCACTGAAAACTCATCTCAAATGACTGACTCTTCAGAATAATTATGCCCCTTCTAGGAGCTCTGACTCTTGGTCACTCCTGTCTGCTGCTACTGCACCTTTACATAGACCTGTTAGGTGGATACACCTACCAAACTGAGTTATTTCTGCATAGGGATGCCCAAGGAGCCAGTCACACACTGAGATGAGATACTGTTTTATTACAAAGTTGTGCAAGTTTAAGTGCTAGGTGGTTTTCCCACAGAGCTAGCATGCCTAGGCACTTCTCAAAGCTTCTTTTATATGCAGTTAGCAAATGGAAAGTTTCCAAGAACTTCCTACTGACACTGATTGGTCATTAATTTATATATGGTGACACAATCACCTAGGCATGTTCTGTGAGGCAGGGACTTCACCTGGGCCAGAGTCTGCTGCCCTGTGGGTGTGATTTTTAGTACTACAGTGAGGCCAGTCCATGTAAGGTTAGTACTAATTTTTAACTGACAAAAACAAGATATGCAAAACAATATATTTATATATTATAATATAACCATATTAATAATATAATATATAGGTACTTAGTGATTACATTCTGCAGGATTTTTCTTCTTCAAGGACAGCCAATCCTCAATTAAAAGTTCCTTAACTTATCACTGTGACAGTTTGAAAGATGGCCATGTTGCCCTAGACATCATGTACATATTTATTGCTTCCTTCATACATACTAATATTTATCAAAAGACCTAGCTAAATTCATAAGCAGTAATTAACAGACCTTTAACTCCTCCCTTGTTTGCCTGAGTAGATAACACTTCAGCCTGGCAAGAAGCCTTGCTGCTGCCTAACAGCAAGTTGGTGTGGAGCCCCAGTCCTTCCAGACCCACCTCATTCTTGCCCCACTGTTAGGTCAGAGCACAGGATAAGTTTCTCTTTGTATTTCTGCAGATCAGCCTGAAATGGACTGGAACACCTAGACAAAGCTGAGAGGGAGGATAAGTCCCACAGGGCACCATGGAGAAGTAGTCAGGCAGGTAAGAGTGGTCATCAGTGCACCAGTTTCAGTTACAGCAGGCAGCAAGAAGGAAACATGGAATAAACTCACTTAGAATAAATGTGTACCCTTGCTTGAAACTATAATGGGGCAGGGGGGGAGGGGTGGGGCAGAGGGGAGAGGCAATCACAGGACAAGTTCATCAGTACCATGCAAGATAAAATGGTTTCAGTGTCAAAGAATAGACTGTTTAGGGCTGGAAGGGACCTCCAAAGGGCATCTAGTGCAGCCCCCTGCAGGGAGCAGGGACACCCTCAACTAAACCAGGCTGCTCAGAGCCTTGGCCAACCTCCCCTGCAAGAGCTCCAGGGATGGGGCCTCAACCACCTCCCTGGGGAGCCTGTGCCACTGAGCCACCACCCTCAAGGGAAAGAACTTCTTCCTGAGATCCAGTCTAAATCTCCTCTGCTCTCATTTAAACCCATTACCCCTCATCCTTTCACTGCAGGCCCTTGGAAACAGCCCCTCTGCAGCCTTCCTGCAGCCCCTGCAGGCACTGGCAGGTGCTCTAAGGTCTCCCCAGAGCCTTCTCTTCTCCAGGCTGAACAACCCCAGCTCCTTCAGCCTGTCCCCACAGCAGAGCTGTTCCAGCCTCTGAGCATCTCTGTGGCCTCCTCTGGCCCTGCTCCAGCAGCTCCATGTCTCTGCTGTGCTGAGGGCTCCCGAGCTGGCTGCAATACTCCAGGGGAGGTCTCAGATGTCAGGGGGATTGTATCAGGAAGGAGCTGGCAAATTCAACATAACCAGGACTTGGCAGTGAGGAGGAGAAACATGAAAATCCAGCAGCCTGCTCTGGCTCACCCCAGGAGGCACCATCACACCTGCAGCAACAGGCAGAAGAGCAGCACTGGCACCTTATAAACCCCATATTCTTCCCCCTGCCTTTTTCACCATTTTGTGTTTTGGTTTTTTTTTCTCCTTTTACTCACTTTAACATCCTCCTTAAAGAAGAAACTCTTTTAAGCAGCATTTTCCTTACAGGCTTATTAGCTGTGTCTGTATTTTGTTGGTAGATATGCAGCTTGGGTGGTTCTTCAGTAGTCTACACCTCTTGATAAATAGAATACCCATTAAGTTCCACCACTGTCTATGATCTCAGCTAGCTATAGAACAAGTTACCCTTCACCGAGTTGAAAGCTCAGGGCTAGTCAGTGCACAGCTTGTGACTCTCATCCATCCTACACGTGAAAATAAACACTCTGTATTGTAAGAGTGCTATTCCAAGTGTAAATACACATTGCTGTAGATGTGTATATCTAATAATACACTGCATGCATTTATGTACACAGAGTAAAAGAAAACAACCACAGCAAAGTACTAGTAAATAACCTATTCCCTTATGGAAAAACCACTTTTGGCAATACAAATTAAGAGTTTTTTTAATTCTTTTGTTTTAGCAGAGACAGAAGTAGCAGCTGCAGTGCCTGGTGAGTTCACAGCAGGGAGGGATTCCTAAGGGCTGGGAAGGCACAAAAATGAAATGGTAAGCTTTTCCTGATCTGCAAGGCAGCTGAAGTTTGGGGACAGAAGGAATTTCATTGTTTTCCCTTGGTAATTTCATCGCAAGAGCCTGCTGTGACTACATATATACAATTCATGTCATCCACACAAGAACACGAGTGGAAAGGAATGGGTCTGGTGTTTGCAACTGAACTCCTGTTTTCTTATGACCGTTTTGAAACCTCAGCTTTACAGGAAGAAGATACAATCCACAGCAAGACTAGATGACTAAAGACAGTTTCTAATCCATCTGGCCTCAAACTTGAATGTTTTTTACAGATGAGGGAGTTGTGAAACAGGGCATAAATTATGCTAGAGAAAAGATCTTTGATCTCTGCTCTAGCATTCTAACAAAACATTTGTCATTTCTCTCACCTCATTAGGGAGACTGCTCTCTGGATGGTTGCCTGCTTACTGTTTGCATCTCTACCCAGAGGTAAATATACACATCTAGGATTTTGTGGAAGTGTTTACATGTCAATATACAAACTGCAAACTGAAAACCTTGGAGCAAAAGAAATACATGGAGCAAAAAAATAAAATGCATGCTTTGCTTTGAATCTATTTCATCCCAGTCTACGGTTTGCAAGTCTAGGTAATTAACCTTCAGATGAACCCTAGTATCTGAAAGAAGTGGTTTCAAGGTTAAGGTGTTTCAGGCCCACAAATCTTTATAGATAAAGTTTATCCTGCTCAGAGCATCAGAAGCACCCTACCATTTCCATAAAGTTAAGGATAACTTGGAATCTCATTCTTGACACTCATCACCTGCCTGGCATCAGGTTTGGTTGGTTGGTTTTTTTCTATTTAAACTCAGTAAGTTGCTGGGTTTTCTACATGCATAGCCAGGTAAGGAAAAGGACTAGAGCCAAGCAGCAGTATCCCTCCCCAAATTTTTGCACATGCTCTGCCAAGTTCTAGCAGAGTTTGTCTTCTGACATTATATACAGATTAGATATGATCTTCCCTCTGAAAGCAATACACTAGTACAGGCCAGGGAGGGAGTTTTCCACAGACTGTAGGGCCAGCTTCCTGCAATTCCCTTATCTGAGATATATATTCAGCCAAATTAAGACTTCTGTGTGTGGTCAAAACTCCTCTGCTTGCATAGAAATGCCTCACATGGCATAAATTCCAGATCACCTACTGGCATCCCAGATTCCCCTGTTATAAGCAATTAAAAGTAAAGTTACCCTAGATCATCTTCAGGGTGGGGTAAAAGAAGGGAGAAACAAAAAAGCCCAGTCTTTATGAGATTCCCTGCACCACATTTTGGATACCAAAACAGCAATGTTTTCTCATTATAGGAATCTTCCAAGCTGGTTAAATTAGCACACTTATCATCACTTGATAGTCTTATAAGCATTTGGGCAATACTTAAAACAGTTTAAAAACAAAACAAAAAGCTAACAACAAACCAAATCACCACCACAACAACAAGCCACAACATTAACTCATTTCACTTTCTATCTGAACCTTACAACTGCAAGTAAAAGCTCTGCACCAATGCACATTGATTCCAAGGGAGAGAATTGCACCTTTGAGGTGCAAAGCTTACCAGGTAGGTCAGCTGAGGACTTCTCACCCTGCTTTGCACTCCCCAGCAGCAGCTGCCACCATCCTCACTGCATGGTTGCTTCAGTCCTCTGTCCAAGAAGCTCTCCCCTTCCACATCTCCTGGGGCTTACAGTAGCCTCAGTAAAACACTTAACAGAGCACCACCAAACTTCACCAGGGCTTTACTCCTTCAAACTGGCCTCCTTAAAAACTTTAACTTCTACCCAGAAGTCTTTTCTTCTCATCTACCTGTAGGCTCTGTTAATTAAGTCATTAGAGCCATATTTCAGTCACCTGTTCTTCTAGTCAACTTCATCAGTGCCTCCTGGGTTTGCCTCCTGCTGCCCTAGTTTTACCAGCTGAAAGCAGTGTGGGGCTGAGTTGGTTGAACCTTGTGGGTTTTGTTAGAAATAAAACAAGACCCTTGTTTATGGAGTCATCCTAAGTGTTAGAAGGTTTATATCATGCAGGAAAGGAATGGTCATGCTAATCTCAGTGGGCACTGCTGTCCTCCATCTTCAGAAAAAGAGTAAAGAGCCAACAAGCAAATAGATGCACTTCTAAAAACAATATTCAGTTCAGAAGTGACCACCATCAGGGGACAGGACCAACAGCCTTTCTCCCTCTTGTGCTCATCAAGCAAATGTTTATTGTCCATTTTTCTGAGTAGAGCTCCAAGTTTTGTTGATTTCAGGATCATCTTTTCTCCATCCATATGCAACACCCTGCATTTCAAGCACTCTCTCTGCTAGTGGCATCCCATGGACAGGACTCCACAGCAGGAAGGTCTTCTGGAGGAGGTTTTGCTCCCAAAGCACCTGCAGCAGCCTCAGGCACACATACCCCTGCTGTTTTTACCTAACCACAATCAACCATAAGCACAGCTCAGGGAGACTGCTGAGCACGGCTTTGCTGAGCTCCCAGACAGCTCCCAGACAGGCTTAGGCTGCTCCTGCCCTTCCTCAGCTGCCAGTGGCCCTTCTAGGTGTGCTGGGTACAGCTCATGGCCCTGCCTGGGGATGTCACTAACTGCAGGGCTGAGGGAGTCTCCTTGGGCAGTGTAGGGTCACAGATGCTGTGGCAGTGATGTTACAATACAGTGGAGGCTGAGCTTTGTTAGAAATAAAATTCTGATAAAGTTACTGAAGTAACTCGGGTTAGAAGCAAAACCTGGTGAGAAAGATCTAGCCTGCAGATGGTTGAGCTCTCCATGCAATAAGGGGAGTCTCCCTGCCAACCAGGAGTAGCACTGGGGGGTGTGGGTTATTTTGCAGCTAAATGTTTACATTGTTGGGCAAAAGTAGATGGGGATTTTCAGATTAAAACTCTGCAAATGTAAGGAAAGCAGATGTTTGGTGAGAGAGGATAAATGAAGACACTTGTCTCTGTGACTTAGCTTTCCCAATTATACTTTTTGTTCTGCTCTTATGTCTGTCTGGGTGGACAGTGTAAAACCAAAGAATTCTCAAAACCAACACTGATTAATTTGGAAAGAGAGGCCCAAGACTGTACCAGCTGTGCCCCCAGGATGGCAGGGACTTCAAGGGGGAACAGGGACTCCCATCCTTCAGTCTTTAGTCCAATATATGCACAATATATGCATACTGTGAGCAAGAACATTGATTTCTCTATTGAGTCTGATTACTTACCTTTATGCTTCACAGAACTTTGGCCATAAAAACACACTGAGTTTTTTTCACAGTGAATTTTAGTTCTTCCTGGCACAATCACAAACTCACGCTGCTTTTGTTCTACTCCCTGCTGGCAATGAGTTTTCCATCCAAATTAATTCATCTGCATTTTAGTTGACAAAATCATTTTATGATTTTAAGTGTTAATTTCAGCCCATGTTCTGTGCTGATTATACCTAGTTGTCTGTGCTTTATGAATGTATGGAAACCTTCTTCCACAACTCAGTCTTCCCATAGGAAACACACCACCACCATCCAGTAAGAGCTGTCTTACACAATAGTGGCAGGCTCCCCTATTTGTGCAAGTTTTAGCATGCTTTCAACCTTGGAAAAATGTATAAAAATGATTTGTATCAAGGTTACTAAATGAACAGTGTGTGTGAGATACATCTGGCTTCCTATGCTGCCAGGAGAATAACCATCCCACCAAGTGTGGGAGGCCACAGGACAGGTGTTAGCAAGAGTGTATTGAGTCAGACTTTCAGAAAAAAAAAGCCATTTTCTGTCAGACCAAAGGGTGTGGGACATTGGGGCCACTAGCATATTCTTTACAAACCAGGAGTCAGTCTGGTAGGTGAGCAGTGTGAGTTTGGTGTCACCAAACTCACTCAGGACCTTTCACTGGCTGATGTAACACCCTTTTCACACTTCTTTTTTTCAGCCAGACTTCCTAGAAAACCAGAACTTGTTTATTAATGTCTGCCCATCTTCACTTCCCTGCAGCCCCTTGTTCCCCTGTGAATTGACTGATTTAAATAAAATTGGATCAGACGCATGATCTCAAAGACTTAGATCCCCAGAAGCTGGGAGAAAAGTCATCAGCTAAGGAGACAAGAGATAAGCCCCCCTGAAGGGAGCAGGGAAACCCTCAACTAGCCGAGGCTGCTCAGAGCCTTGGCCAACCTCAAAGAAGAAGGAGGAAGAGAGGCAGTAGTGATGCAATAAAGCTCAGTGACAGAAAACAGTGTCCCCAGAGCTGCTGTGCACTGACAAAGCTGTCTGCTTTTCATTCCAGGTCAACCAGAAACAACATGTCATACATTTGCTGGAGCAACTGTCATTTTGCCTTGCACTGCCACCTCTCCTGGAGAGCTGACCCTTTCCAGTTCAATGCTGTACTGGCAGACAGACTCTGCTGTAGTGCACTTTCTTCACAAGGGGAAGGATTCTCTGGGGGACCAGGACAACCGTTACCGTGGCAGAACTAGTCTTTTTTTGGACCAGCTGAAGCATGGCAACTTTTCCTTAAAGCTCTCCAACGTCCAGCCAGGGGACACAAATGTGTATCACTGCATATACAGACAGACTGGGGATCGTCCCAGCCAAACACAGAAATCTAAAATTAAACTCACTGTATCAGGTAAGATTTTGTTATTATTATTATTAAATTCAGAGAGCAGGCAGCAATTCTTGTTGACAAGCCATCAGTGGGGTTGACTTCAATTTTTAAAGCAAATCTTCCCTCAGTTCCTTACTTTTGATAGAAGAGAATAAAAAAAATAATCAATGTTTGTTACACTCCAGCACAGCAAACCCACAGAAACAGCAGGATCCCTGGACACAAGCCCACTTCTCCTCCCCCTCCCTTCACAGGGCACATTAAGGAATAATGAGGTCTCCCCAACTCTCAAGCATTTGGTTCTTTATGAGTTTGTACTGTCCTAGATCCACGTCCCAGAGGAACGGGAGAGTTTATTTCATTGTTTGCACTTGGGTCTGTGAAGCAGGTTTAGTTTCATCTCTGGCAACTGGATCCAAAGTCCAGGCCATGTGCCCATGCAGATGACAGGCAGTTGCTAATTACCTTTTCCCTTGCAGCTGCAAGATCTGGATCTGGAGGCAAGGCTGGACACATGCAACAAAAATTCTATTTCTTCCTTAGGAAAAGGAGATCAAAAAACATGTAAAAAAACCCTGAGCTAACACATCTCAACTACCTACAAACACAGCCAGCAGAATAATGGGGCATGGGGTTTGACCAGTTAAGCAACTGAAGAAAGCAAATTAAGAAAAGATAAACAACAAAACAATTTTTTTTAAGGTGTCTTGCTTGAATAAATCGATTGGAAAACTTCATTGTAGTCAACCACACACATTTAATTCTGCTTAAAACTCTTTTTTTTGTTTTCAAGTAATATAAACCCCTTAATGTCTTTGTTTCAAAGCACATGATTCTCAAAAGTAAATACTTTTAAAATGGGAAGTGAAATACTTTTGTTCAGAGGATTTCAAAGCTGAATGTTTTGCAGTTTTTAGAATAAAAAAAAAGTGTGTACTGAAAATGCAGAATCAAAATGTTTCGCCATCTAACATCTGGTGGCAGTAAGGTATCTTTTACTTGGATTTAGTTCTGTGATTTTATTTAAACTTTCCATTTGTTTGACAAATGTATTCTTTCCCAGAAACAAACACTAACCCTTAGATCAATTATCAGTACCTTTTTTTTTTTCTGTTGTAGGCTCAGACAAATAACTTTTACTACTGTGATTTTTTCCAGCTCCATCTAGTACTGAGGAGTCTCCTTCCCCTTCTGGTAAGGCAATACTCTTTAATCTGCTAAGAATCTAAGTGATTATTCAGTGCTTTAATTTTCATTTGCAAGAGTGGTAAAATGTGCTGAATAGAAAAAGTCTAATGGACTTAAGAGTCCTTGTTTTTTCTTACTAAGTCAGACAAAATAGTTCCAGACAAGGAAAAATACCTCCACCACTAGGACAGACCTAGTCTACAGAAAGAATACTGAAGTGCCAGCTGTCACTAGTCCATAAATCTACTCACCATTATGGGCATCATAAAAGCCAGTAGAAAACTAGTAACATGGAAACTCACTCTCCACCCAGGCTGGGGGATGAGGAGCTGGAAAGCAGCTCTGCAGAAAAGGCCTTGGGGGTGTTGGTGGCTGAGAAGCTGGCCATGAGGCAGCAGTGGGCACTGGCAGCCAAGAAGGCCAATGGCAGCCTGGGCTGCAGCAAGAGCAGTGTGGGCAGCAGCTGGAGAGAGGGGATTCTGCCCCTCTGCTCTGCTCTGCTCACACCTCCCCTGGAGTATTGCAGCCAGCTCTGGAGCCCTCAGCACAGGAGAGACATGGAGCTGCTGGAGCAGGGCCAGAGGAGGCCACAGAGATGCTCAGAGGCTGGAACAGCTCTGCTGTGGGGACAGGCTGAAGGAGCTGGGGTTGTTCAGCCTGGAGAAGAGAAGGCTCTGGGGAGACCTTAGAGCACCTGCCAGTGCCTGAAGGGGCTGCAGGAAGGCTGCAGAGGGGCTGTTTCCAAGGGCCTGCAGTGAAAGGACGAGGGGGAATGGGTTGAAATGAGAGCAGAGGAGATTGAGACTGGATCTCAGGAAGAAGTTGTTTCCCTTGAGGGTGGTGGCTCAGTGGCACAGGCTCCCCAGGGAGGTGGTTGAGGCCCCATCCCTGGAGCTCTTGCAGGGGAGGTTGGCCAAGGCTCTGAGCAGCCTGGGCTAGTTGAGGGTGTCCCTGCTCCCTGCAGGGGGCTGCACTAGATGCCCTTTGGAGCTCCCTTCCAGCCATAAACACTCTCTGATTCTCTGAAGCCACTGTGTTCTGGAAGTTAAGGCCTTTGTAAATTACCTCGGTATGATGAACTACCAGATGATGACATTTGGGGGGGAGGGGTTCTGTTGTGGTAAATAAGGTAATATATATTCTAAAAATACATGATTAACGATTCCACATAAAGTCTTTTAAGGAAATTAAAGTACATCTCACCCAAAGGCAACTCTGAATTGTAGAGCAGATGCTAATGTCTTGGTTTAACCATTGCAGAGAAGCTACCTTAGGGCACTGGTCAGCACTGTCAGAGTGAATTCAATAGATGGGCTCTCCAGCTTTGACGTGCCATTGTCAATACATTCTCCTGTAGAAATCCTGCTTTTAAGACAAATTAGCAGCACTACAAAATCCCACATTAGTATCCAACCTGTTACATTTTCTCATGTAAAAATCAGTAGCTGCAATTTGAATTTCACTCAGTGTAGCTGAAAGATATAATCTTTATAACTATAATTAGATGACAGTTAATGAAGTAAGTTTAGCCACAATATGTCATTACAGTCAGATTAAGTAGCAATAAACTCAAGTAGAAACTAAGGAAGATAAACATTCCAGTGTTTTATACCATAACCACACAGAAAAAAAAATCAGCTCTGTACTTCATGAGCAAGAAACAACTTGAAAAATAACCTTTTTATATTAAGACAAGATCCTCTAGCTATTTTAAAGGTTTTCACCAAAAATATGAAGTTTAATTCAAGATGGTATCATGTTCTTTCAGTGACTCAGCACCACCTTATAACACTATAAAAGCAAACAGAACAGGAGTTAGAATATCTTTAGCTGTTACCACACACAATAAGTGAATAAATTCTCAAGGGTCAAACTTGCTAATGCAGTAGCTGTGGAAATGTCTCAAAACCAAAAGGTAAACAGGCTGGATTTAAAGGAGATTGTTGTAAAGATGTTGACTCAGCAGAAAACTTTCTGACAACATTTCCTTGATATAAACTATTTCTTACCATGGAAAAGTATTTCTTCATTAAAAAAAAATAATAAATAAAGCTGGCTGGGACAAGGGGGAGTGTTTCAGCTTTGCTACAGGAGAACAAACTGACACAGGCACTTTAGACACTTTGCTTGATGTATTGATGGATTTTGGGGGGCCTCAGAACAGAGGAAAAAACAGAGTTTTGAAACATAATTCTTGCAAAAAAGAAGAATATAATTCCTGTTTCAAACTTCTTTCAAAGAAAATTATCAGTCATAGCTCCCTTTAGGGTTTTGGTTTGTTGGTTTTGTTTTGTTTTGGGGTTTGTTTGGGTTTTTTTAAAACTATTATTTTTTATTTATTTCTTTTCAGCAATTTCTTAAGAAAAGGATTAAGAGAATCTCGTTTGTATTTGTTATTTTGGAATGGACTTAGTGACCTGCTGAGAATAAAGACACTGTCTGCAGAAGTAGTTATCACACCTTGTAGTCATCATAACCAGATCAGCAGATATTACTTTAATATAAAACAGAAGCAGTTTGGCTCAGTTGGAAGCAGTTTCACTTCTGCTTCACTTATTTGCTAATTATTTTTTTTTCCTAATTATTTTAAAGAGACTAATTCTACTGTCACTCTGGGTTTCTTGCAAGACTCCTTCTGGGACAATCAAAACTAATTTATTTTTTTTTTCTTGGAAAAAATTTAAGTGCCTAGGCTTGGAATAGTCCACAAAAGGCCAGGAGACTTGCAATAATCCTACATTTATTTCAAAGTACCCCTACTAGCAATAAGTTAACTGCAGCAACATATGGAAACCTGACAACACAGCAATAGGAACAGCCTAAGGATTGGTGTAGAAAACAATATACAGACTGATATTCCCAGCAAAAGACTTGGACCTGAAGACTTCTAGAGAAAAAAAAATCTCTAGTGCTTAAGTCAGGGGTTCAAAATGGTTTTTTACTTACATGCTACATCCAGCATGGGTTGCAGGTACCATCTGTGCCAAGGTTAAGCTGTGCTCATGTTGTGGTTTATATACCAACTGTGGCTACCACCTAAGTATTTGTGGCCTAGACTTTTAANTATATAAAATATATTATAAATATAAAAATAATTAATACATTATTTATAGACTCAATCACAACACCTACCTCCAGCCACAAGTAGGTAAAGTGATCATGTATTTTATCACAGCATCACAGAGTGCCAGGGGTTGGAAGGGAGCTAGAAGATCATCTAGTCCAACCCCCCTGCCAGAGCAGGGGCACCTAGACTAATACTGTTTTAGTTGTGATTCTATCAGGATTTGGAATGAGTACTCCCAGTCATCAGAAAAAGAAGCTGCATGAATTGCAGCTGAGTGTCTGTGCCTTTTCTGTGAAGGATTAATATGATTTGTCACACTACTTTGGGACTGGTTTTTCTGGACACACACAAAAGAGAATTTTGAAAATGAGGCAAAATCCCCACGATTTCACAAACACTATTCCTTCAATGAACTCGTGTGAAACACGTCACACAAACTTCAACTGCATTTCTTGTGGAGCCACCAGTTCCATGCCAACTTTCTCTGTTTTATTTTTTCAGGCCACAGGAAGATTTCCTCCAGCAGCCCTGCTGATGTGCTAGACCTGTCTACACTGCCCCTTTCCTTCCACCTCCTGGTCACACTGGGCTTTTGGCACTTGTAGCTGGACAACCCAACCTTCTCTGTGGGAAGTTCTCACCAGGGGACCTCTCTGGGCAGAACAGCTCCATAGCATAAGTGTGACAGCAGTTCCAAAGCCATGTCAAAGAAACACCAACAGCTGAAAATAGAATCAGAGAATGGTTAGGGCTGGAAGGGGCCTCCGAAGGGCATCTAGTGCAGCCCCCCTGCAGGGAGCAGGGACACCCTCAACTAGCCCAGGCTGCTCAGAGCCTTGGCCAACCTCCCCTGCAAGAGCTCCAGGGATGGGGCCTCAACCACCTCCCTGGGGAGCCTGTGCCACTGAGCCACCACCCTCAAGGGAAACAACTTCTTCCTCATATCCAGTCTCAATCTTCTCTAATTTCAACCCATTCCCCCTCATCCTTTCACTGCAGGCCCTTGCAAACAGCCCCTCTGCAGCCCTCCTGGAGCCCCTTCATCATTGAATCTCCCCAGAGCCTTCTCTTCTCCAGGCTGAACAACCCCAGCTCCTTCAGCCTGTCCCCATAGCAGAGCTGTTCCAGCCTCTGCTATAAGTATTTGTGTCCCACGTTTTTGTCTTCTACAAACCTCAGAGGTGGCAAGTCTGCCTTTTAATGTGTTTCTGGAGCCCAGTATGAACACTTGGATTTGGGGATTTTGCTTTAATCACATTTAATTGGCCCTAATGAGATCTATCTTCTTCTCTTCAAGAGAACTGAAAGGAGAAGGGGGAATAACCATCTGTGTCAGATAAAAACTGGAAGTAGGAAGACACTTGTATTTTGTGAAATGTAAGCATGGAAACCTTGTGAAACTTTGGCCTGTGGAACTTTAGTTTCTATTTTTACTCTTAAGCATCATGGCTTATCAGTAGCAACTTTTTTTTTTTTCAAGAAGAATGTAGTATTTCTTCAGAGGAAGGGTAAATCTTACAGAGAAAGACAATGGAATTTCCTAAAACATCAATGCAGAGGAAGTGATGTATTACAGAATCCACTTCTAACAGAGCAGAAGCTTTAGAAGGCTGAATTCAGTGTTTTGTCTTTCTGAAACACAGCAGGTAAATGTGATCAACGTGCAAGAGTTGGATTCTTAAGCTAGAACTGTGCAATAGGAAATTGTTACTGTGATAATGTTACTGCTTTAAAAACATGACCTTTGGAGGACAAAAAAAACCAAACCACCACATACCAAAACCAACCAACCAAAAACCAAACCAAACAAAGCAAACAAATAAAAACCAACCAAAACTTTTGTTTGTTGACAAAGGGACTTAGGTGTCCTTGGGGCACCTATGCCAACTAAATGGTTTCAGTTGTGGTAGTGTTCAGTTCAGGTAGCACTTTTTTCCTGTGTAAAACTAAGACTGAAAGGATCCTGTACACCAACTATAAGAAGAAAGGGCAAAAGGTTTTTTTTCAGGCCAGAGCTGCTGCAATCACTGTGTTACAGAACTGAGAAGTGCCCAGGAAAGTGCTCACCAGGACTGGTGAACAGCAGTGGCTGCTACACACTCATGTGGCTGAGCCCTCAAGCAGAAGAAGTGACTCATAAGGTTGCACATTAAGTCGTTTTGATTTGGAACAGCTCCACCCTCTTTCCAAAGGGAAAGACAGGATGGGCTTGCAAGAAAGGGAACAGAATAAAACAGAGCTTCAAATGGTATACATTGAGGTAAAGGAGGTGGTCACCTTTGTGACTTTGTTAACAAAGTGCCTTTTCCCCAGTGGCACAGACAAAATCCCATGCAGCCTGTGCTGATGCTGCAGGGAAGCTCAGTTGGCACTTGCATCCCCTGGGTACAGAGCAGCTTTAGCACGACAGTTGGTGCCCCACTTCACAGAAAGATTTAAGACTTGTGATAGTATTTTCTGTATCTTACCCTCCACATGTTCCTCTAAGATTCCATGTATTTTTCAAAACAGAAGTTTACTAAAAATAAAAATTGTTAAAAATCCCTAATGAGAGCAACTGCTTGGTCTCTGAGAGTTCTTTATTTGTATGCCAGTAGCTCCCACACTTAGCTAGGCTCCCAGTACAATCAGAAAGTCCAAAAGGTGGAATTTGTACAGGTCTGTCAGTGCCAAAAAGTCTGAACTGCTTGCCCTCATCTCAACAACCACATGACTTCTGAAAGTCTAAC
>VYZU01030618.1:0-21014 GCA_013401355.1 Ceyx cyanopectus | reverse complement strand
TGCCTATTCCAGTGAGGGGTTTTGGGAAGGTCTCTTGTAGTCCATGCCCCAGGGACACCAGGTAGAAAGGAGCCAGCAAGCCTCTCCCTCAGGTCCATGTTCCCCAACTCCTTCTGTGAAGGGCCACCCCCAATCTGAGAGTCACCAACCCCAAGATCTGTCCGTGCTCCATCCCAGGTGTCCCCTGCAAGGGTCAAAAATGACATTGGCATCTTGAGAGCCTCCAGCAGCCACAGGCACCCAGCGCCCTCTTGTGACACCCCCTTCCCAGAGACTGCACTGACTGAGCCAGGCAGCATCTGCACCCCAGCACCCAGCCCTTGCAGAAATGGCCTGGCTCACCTTTTTAATACTAGGAGAGAATTTCCATGAAGAAAAGGAGGACAAGTCCAGGGATTAAATGTAGGGGTATGGTTACAGTAATTCCAACAGGTCTGCCTGAATAAATATATTCAGTATAAATGATTGGGTTTAAGCTGTTTGCTGTGTAACCCTCCCACACACACCCACTTTTGGGTTTTTTGGGTCTGGAAAATAAAATATTCCAGAAATCTCTGCAAGATGAGATCTTTGCCTTTGTTGCAAACTCTCTTTTAAGTTCTAGGTCTACTTAAAAAGGTTGATGAGTAGAGCTAATACATGGTGAGGTTACAACTTGGGTTTCTCTGCACCAAAGGCATTTCCAGCTTTCAAAGTCTTGAGAAGTACCTGAATTTCAATCTTTATTGTCGTGCAGCTGTAGGTCAACTAAGCCTGTTTTATCATGAGGGAGAAGACACAGAGAGAAAGCTGTGGCAAAGATCACAGTGGAGATCCCTGGTAGCTGCTGGGTTCCCATCTCCCTGGTTTTCACTCCATTACACAGCAGCCAGTGCTGCTGTTCAGACTGCAGATGTCCAAAGCCAACAGTTTTCTTCCCTATATGCTCCTCTCCAGGCACTGTGAGAACAGGCATCTTCACACAGCTCTATCACTTCTGTTCAGCCCCCAGTTTATGAGCAATCAAAGGGAGAATCTGATCCCAGCCCATCCAGACTGTACTTCCAGCCTCTCAAACCTGAGCTTTGAAGGATGCTGGGAAGATGTGTAGATATGGTGCTTAGTGATGTGGTTTAGTGGTGGATGTGGCAGTGCTGGGTTAATGGTTGGACTTAATGATCTTAAAGGTCTTTTCCAGGTCATATAAGTCTATGGTTCTATGAAGACTCAGGCAGGCATGGAGGATGTGGCATTTTCTTCCTCTACCTCCCACTCTGCTTTCAAGATCAAAACTTGTATTTTATATGGTTTCGAGCCCTTTGTCCTTCTCCTGTGGCCTTTTGAGCCTGGCTAAACCAGATCACCCAGCAAACAAAACTTGAAAAGGCCTGTTCCTTGCACTGCTTCACTAGTGGGGATTCCTATTAATTATCCCTCTTTATCTTTAGGAAGACGATGCTGCTGGAAGCACTCTTTTTCTTATCTCCCCCTCAAGCCACATGAGCACCACCACGCAAAGCCACCAAGGAGTATGTAACATTCATGGCATTAATAACATCTTCCTGGCGACATGCCATGATGCTTGGAAGGTGAAGGGCTTGGGATCCTGAAAGGGCAGGATAGTCTGAGATCCAGACACCGTAGTGCAGTTGTGTGCATGTCCAGCGGGGCTTTGAGCTTCTAGCAGACCCACTGGAGAGCTGGAGCTCTGTTCAGATGATGTTTGTGGCACCATCTGAGATGCCCCAGGAGAGCTGAGATGTCTGTGCAGCGCTGGCAGGCAGGAGGCAGTGGAAAGGCAATGGAGCAGAAGCTGGAAGGCAAGTGGGGAAGAAAAAGGCAGTTGTCTTACCCAGTGCAGCAAAAAGAAGACAAGACAGAGAAATACGGGAGGCAAGAAGAGAGGAAAACCTGAGGTGTGCCTGGAGTGAGCTCACTGGGATCTGAGGTGCTGCTGGCAGCAGCCGTGGAGGGCTGACATGTTTTTTCTTCCTCTCCATGTTCTTGCAGTCAGCTTCTCGGCGCGTCGGCCTCTCTTGTGCCAACTGCCACACAACCACAACCACACTCTGGCGCAGAAATGCCGAGGGAGAGCCCGTCTGCAATGCCTGTGGACTCTACATGAAGCTCCATGGGGTAATGTCTTCACTGATTGCTGGTAGGGCATCGACAGCACCAAGCTGGGGTGGGGGTTGGCTGAGTTACACAACCCTGTGCTCTCCTGGAGCTGTCTTTCTCCTGTGGGATTTAGTGCCTCTAAACAGAACATCATGTTTATACTGGCAAGGGGTGATGAGTTGCAATAAAGCCAAGCTCTTGGTCCTGCCCTTGGGTCACAACAACCCCTTCCAATGCACCAGATCAGGGCAGAATGGCTGGAAATTGAAGGGTAGAAAAGGACTTGGGAGTGTTGGTTGGCACACAGATGAAGATGAACCTGTGTCTGCCCAGGTGGCCAAAAAAACCACCAGTGTCCTGGCTTTCATCAGCACTAGTGTAGCCAGCAGGACTAGGGTAGGGATCATCTCCCAGTACATCTCCCTGGTAAAGCTGCATTTTGAACCCTGGGTTCAGTTTTGGGCCCCTCATTCCAAGGACACTGAGAGGTAGGAGCATGTCCAGAGAAGGGCAACAGAGCTGGGGAAGGGTCTGGAGCACGAGTCTGGTGAGAAGCAGCTGAGGGCCCTGGAGTTGTTGATCCTGGAGAAAAGGAGGAGAGATTCTGACTCTGACAGCTCCTGACAGGAGGTTGGAGCCAGGTGGGGTCGGGCTCTGCTCCCCTGTAGAAAGTAATAGGACAAGAAGAAACAGCTTCAAGTTGCACCAGGGGAGGTTTAGGCAAAACGATGTTGACCTTGTGGTGATACAGAAACTAATGCACTTTTACCCTTGGTTCTGTAGGTTCCAAGGCCCTTAGCCATGAGAAAAGAGGGCATCCAGACGAGGAAACGCAAGCCAAAGAACCTTAACAAAACAAAGACATCAGCAGGTAAGTGTTGAATGAAGGAGTTGATGGTATGTCTTTGTGTTTCTGACCATTGTGTCCTGTGATATCCAACCACAAAATGGGCTGATTCTTCCAAAATCAAAGATGTCTGGATGCTTGCAGCACTAAAAAAACCCTTCCCACTGATTTAATATATATATTTACCTACTCTAACTTCTTGTTGGGTGGGTACTGCTCTATACTGAAAGGTGTCTGATTTTCTGACCACTTTCTTGCAGGTCCATCCAGCAGTGAGAGTCTTACCCCGACCACCAGCTCCACCAGCAGCAGCAGCAGCACCACGACCACCGAGGAAATGCGCCCCATAAAAACAGAACCTGGGCTCTCATCTCATTACGGGCACCCCAGCCCAGTTTCTCAGGTACAGGGCAGGGAGATGTTGGCAAGTGGAACAAGGATGGGAATTAGGGTGGTAGACATGGTGGGAAGAGCATCCTCAAAAAGTTCTGTGGAGAAAAGGCTGCCTCTTTTCAACCCAGGGGTCTAGGAGTTCACAGCAAGAGATCTTTGGTCGAGGATGGGGAAAAACCTCACCTTCTTGTCACCATGTCTACAGCACAATTTTGCTTTGTAGTGACATCTGGCAGTTCTGAGGGGACAACAGGAAGGAGCAGCTTTGCTGAAAACAAGAAATTCCTTCTAACTGGGCAGCTACATAGGACCCATAACAAGAAAACACCGATTCCCTTCTTAATTATTTAATTCGATTTGTCTTGAGCAAGGAAAAACTTGGCAATATGACCCTATTTTCCCTGGGATGGCTGGCTGTGTGAGGAGCAATATGAGAACTGCAGTGTGAGGAGAATAAACCCAAACTGCCCAAATCTATGTTGGTTCCCTGTGAAGGTAAAGCAAACCAGCACAAGAGCTGCAGGGTGTGCTCTGTGCCCTGTTGACCACTAGATGTCTTGGGAACAGCACTGCATCCACACAAGGTGCCAATCCCACCGAGGAACATCCAGATCTGTGTGCAAGTTTAACAGCTGCACCTTGGTTAATGATCCTCATGGCATGGCATGGCATGACTGAGAGGCAGTGGTAGATGGAATCATAGAATCGTTTTGGTTGGAATAGACCTTTAACATCAAGTTCAACTGTTAATCCAGCACTGCAGGTCACCACTAAACCATATCGCTCAGCACCACACCCCCATGGCTTTGAAACCCCTCCAGGGATACTGGGGACTCCAGCACTGCCCTGGGCAGCCTGGGACAGCCCTGGACAACGCTGTAGGGGGAGAAGGTTTCCCTCTGGATCTGGCACTTGGTCTTGTTGAACCTTATACCACTGGCCTTAGCCCATTGATCCAGCCAGTCCAATTCTGTCTGAAGAGCCTTCCCACTCTCAGGCAGATCAACACTCCTGCCCAACTTGGTGTTGTCAACATGGTATGATAGTTGCTCTCTTTTTGTGTCCATACAGGAAACTACCGTTTTCTCCCTGGAGAAAAAAAATAACTGAGTGTTGTGCTGGACTGGCCCTGCACTTGCAGCACTTTCTGTCATTGTTAATATGTGTTACAATCCTCAGAAAGCCATTGGAAAGCTTGGAAAGCCCAAGGCCAATGAAATATAAAACTGTGGGAGGTACAATGATCAATTCTGACTTTTAGAAGAGAACAAGATGCCCTGTGTGCAGTAGAAGGAAAGAAGAGTGTCTAAAACAAGAAGGAAAGAGCCTCTCCAAAGCCTTGTGCCTAAGCTGCAACCTGAAGCTCTATCTCAAATCCACAGATATGTTACTAAAACAGCACCAGCTAATAATGGGTCCCCTATATGGTCCTCTGTGGTTTGAAGCTATGTTCACAAGTTTCTCCTTTTCCCCCCACAGGCATTCTCAGTCTCAGCCATGTCGGGACATGGATCATCTATTCACCCTGCCATTTCAGCTCTGAAGCTTTCCCCGCAGGCTTATCAGTCAGCAATCAGCCAGTCACCACAAAGCAGCTCCAAACAGGACTCCTGGAACAACCTGGTGTTAGCTGAAAACCATGGGGACATCATAACTGCATAACCTGGTCTTCCACCCATGAACTTCAGGCTGATCTGCTTGAGAGATAAAGAAGATGCCACGTAATCACCAAGTCAATGTTGTTTCCCACCTCCCCTGCTCTCCTGCCTCCTCTCCCCTTGTGAGATGTTCCAGCAAAGAGGTAAAGAGGATTTACCTGAGGTGTAGGAGAGCTCTCATGAAACAAACAAAAAAGACTCAAATCTCAAAGTAACTAAAGGATTTGAAGCCTTTCTTCTCACTTTAAATGAGCCTCTCTATTTGATTGCCACCAAATAGCCAGAAACACAAAAATGGACACAGTTCTTGAGTTCTGTATTTAAAAATACCTGGCGTTTGACTTAGACAATGATGGAGCAGAGATACCTTTTTTCTCCTGTCACCATCTGTTCTCTTCCTGACCAGAAGAAAATGCCACCATCTTCTTGCTACCCAAATTCAGTGATCCTCCACCAAATGGAGCCAGTTCCAGAACAGTTTGTTGAACAGAGTTCACTGGACATGTTGTGGTGGCTTTAATGGATTTGGTATGATCTAGGGCAGAGAAAACAAAGACACTCTTCCTGCCCCCCCCTTCTTCAGCTCATACATCTGGAGCATTGTCTTCATTTTCCTAGATGGTTTGAAAAGCTAATTAATTTCATATTTAACAGTATCTCCTTTCCTATTTATCATTACAAAATCATGGGACTGTGTTGCCAAAAGGTTGTTGGCCGAGCCTGGAGAAGGTCTGTCCAAAGTCAAAAGGGGATTTTGGAAGGAGGATCTTTCTGGAAGCAGGGAGAGGAAACCTTGTCATCAAATCCTGGAGGAAATGGCTGGTCTCTTCCCTTATGGAGAGCTACAAACCAGGCTTAGAGATTACTCAAGAGCACAGCAAGTGAAAGGTGCTCTTCTAACGCTGCTGTTCCATTGCTTCTGAGGCAGTTAATTGAATTCTTGTGCATCCTTTTACTCTGGTTTTGATGTCATTGATGAAATCTGATTGTCATTTGGTTTTGGCTGTACCACGAGTGCCCACTTTCCCCCTGACAGCTGGCTCATGACCATTTCACACATCTAACCCTTTAGGATCCCACCCTTTGCAACAAGCAAAGGCTTCAGGCTCTACTGGAGGTAGGCAGTGGCAGTTTTCTTTACTGAGCATGTGCATAGACTTGCTTGCCTGCAAGAGAAGCATAACTCCATCCTTGCATGAGTATTAAACAAGACTCATGGGGGTTTTTTTCTTGCCCACAAGGCTCTCAGCAACCAGGGCACCCTAGCCAAGTGGAGTTGGAAGAGATGCTGAGAGCTCACCGACTCATTCCCTTTCCCCAGAGGGATCAATTCTGCCTAACCCAGCCCTGACTGCTCTTTCTCTAGCATGTGCTTAACAAACTCCAGCCTCATGGATGCCACGGGTCCCCTGTGCAGTCTAAGTGCTTCACCAGATGCTTGCCACGATGTTTTCATCAACATTTCTGAGGAGGGACAGCTTTGCCTGGGAGACCTCTCAGCTTTTTTTCTGGGACACCTCATCCCACAAGATTCTTCACTCTTGTTTCTGTCCACTCCCAAACTCTGTTATTCTTTTTTTGTGCTCCCAGCTTTCCTCTTTTCCTCCCTGCACCCTGAATTTGAGTATGGAACTACCAAGTGAAAAACCTAGAAGAGGGATTGTGCATCCCTCCCAAATGTGCCATTCTCTGTCTCCCACTGTTTAACATTCCTACAAAGAGTGTTTCCATGCAAACACCGACATACATGGCTTGGTGAAGAGGAAAAGCCACAGATGTGTTTGAAGCAAAAGCATTGTATTATCTTTGTTTGAACTCATCATTTCCCTCCTGATGGGAGAAAAGCTTCTTTAAGGAGAAGGATTCCATTGGACTGGTCATGATAAGACTGAGACTGGAGTCACAGCAGAGACCTGGACCCTTCCACATTCCCCGTGATATTTGTAACTCAGATGTGCAGGGTTTTGGAGGGGTGACAGAGCCTCTGTGCTCCCCAGAGACAAACACCATGGCAGTGATGCCATGGGAATGGTTGGATGGTGTTTGCACCAGTTTCCACTCAGCCTCATCACAGACAAATAAAAGACATTCATGAAACATGAATAAAAATAAACAAAATTACATGATTCTGCTCAGGCCTGGTTAGCTGCAGAGAAGAGGCCAGAAATACAACCTAAAAACACAGATTTGGGGTGAAAACATCAAGGTGTTTAACCCCTGGCATGCAGGTCTTTAGCCAGCTTCCTCCTGGAACTAATCCTTTGTAAATGGCAGTTGAGCTCTCTCTGGTCTGTGAATTCCTGTCTGTCACAGAGAAACAGGCACCACAAAGGTGCCACTTGACTAATGCAGACCTCTGAGATCCCTGGAACTTACCCTGGACAACCTGAGTGGGAGGGAAGCAGGTGGCCTCCTGCAGAGGAGCTGAAGTCCAAGCCAATCACACAACCCCCCATTTCCCTTTCCAAACAGAGCTCCTAGAGGCTCTCCACACCTTGCCTCATTACTGTGCTCCTCCTACTACTCTCAAAGCTAAACACCCTGCCTGGATTTTTCTCCTGCCCTTAAAACACACTCTGAGATGCCATAAAGAAGTCTACTTGCAGTGCAAGAGGGGAAGACCCCAGCAGGACATAAACCCACCTTCTGTTTCCTCAGGTTATCTAAATGACCATTTAGATGGTCATGGTAGAGATTTGTTAATTGGTTCTCAGCCTTCCTCAAAGCCTTATAAATAATTCTTGAAAGACAGGGAGGAGCATTTCCAAAGAGCCTGATAACAGAATAAGGCATCTGCAATAAGAAGGTGATTTTCTGGGGGCTGTGAGGACAACTTGATTCTCTATAGTGTAGAAATGAGCTCTTTTGTCCCTCCTTTTGCACACTAAGAAGAAATAGTTCAGATATGTCTGCTTGTCTTGTTCTTTTCCATCAACAAAATCCACTATTGACCACCCTCATGGTGTAGATATTTAGGTTTTTTTCCCCAAAATAAAAGTTAGATTCTCCTGAGAGGGAAAATCATTGGTAAATTAATTGCTCAGTCATGGGGACTCCCTGGCAATGAGTTATTGCAGGAGACTGGAAGTGTTTCCAAGCCCAGGAATCACACTGAGCCTCTTTTAGGTAGGTAGGAGCTGGAATAGCAACACCAGAAGTGACTGATGAAGGGAGGCTCACTAGACAAGAGGATTATAGTGCTACCAGTTTGAGGATGCTCAGCTCATTCTAGCAGGAGGGGCAACTTAGAAAATTCTGGGTTCCATCTGAGCCCTCCTATTTTTTTTTTTTATCCCCATGATGGGAGAGGCAATTAGAGCTCACTTTGCTAATGAAATTAGATAATTATTATACAAGAGATCTGTTGCTATCAATATTGCTATAATTTGGCTCATTGAGGAGTGGCTGGAGAACATAGTAAGGTGCCAGGCCAGACCTCTGCAACATCTCAGTGGTCACTGGGGTGAAATGAGCAGATGAGACTCAGGAGGGAGAGCTGGAAGGGTAGAAAAGTCCCATAACCATTTCAAAATTTATTTCCTCTTTATGGAAGTGCAATAGCCTGAATAGCTTAAGTTCTTTTGTTAATTGATCAAGAGAGATCTGTATTTTGTTTGCAATCTTATGGGCTGACTGGTGGAGAGGGTGCAATCAGAAGGAGCTCTGGAGTGTTGTAAGGGAGTTTTAAAACTGATCAACAACTCTTAATCTAACTTTGAAGCTGTGACTATGTCAGGGGTGGTGTGTTGTTTGGCTTTTTTTCCCCTGCCCTGATGTATATAGTTTGAAGCTTCCTGGGTCATCAGGGAAGGTCTCATGGAAACAGACACTTATTTGTAAGGGGGAGAGGGAAACCAACCAACTGAACAAGCTGTAATTATTTAAAGATGTAAAAAACCCTATATATTATGAAGTAGTATGGCTACCGATCCACGTAACTCCTACACCTTTAGAACTAATGGAAATAAATCAGTGATAATAAAACCAGAAGGCTGCTGCTTGACTTTGACTACCCTGGTGGGTTTCTTGGAGAGGGTTGGGGGGGTGAATTATCACGTATGAAGTGCATCTGGAGAATGGTGCAACGGGTCCTGTTCTAGGGAGCTCCTAACAATATAATTTCAGAGTAATTTAAATCAGAAGGGATTAGATCAGGTTTCTCAGGTCCCTGTTCAATCAAGTGTTGAATATCCCTGAGGATGAAAAAAACCCTACAACCTCTCCAGGTTCCTCTTCCAGTATTTGACCACCCTCATAGTGGAAATGTTTATTAGATTTAATAAAGGGCAAAAATAATTGGTGAATTATTGTATGTTAAGTATTGTTAAGTTGCTCAGACATGGGGACTCCCAAGCAATGAGCTATTGCAGGAGACTGAAAGTGTCTCTAAGCCCAGGAATCACTGAGCCCCTTCTTGTAGGTAGGAGCTGGGGTGGCCAATGCAGAGGGACAAACACCAGAAGTTACAGACCCAGCCAGGCTGGATGAAGCTCTGAGCAACCTGACTTAGTGGAGGTGTCCCTGCCCAAGGCAGAGAGGTGGAACTAGATGATCTTTAAGGTCCCTTCCAACTCAAACCATTCTGTGATTTAAATAGAAAAGGTGGCAAAGCACCCAAAATGTTTTCCACACAGCAGGTAATCCCTCTAGCACAACAGAAAGGGAAAAAAAAAACTTCCTCAGAGCACCAATCTATTTTTGCACGCCCACTTCCACCCTGCTGAACCCAGAGACACCACCCTCAAGCCAAAATGTGTTTCACAGGGTGGCCTGTGCTTGAAACCCCACCCGTTCCTCCCTCATTAGCCAATTGGGGAACTCCTCTGCTAATTGAGGGGAGGGTCTTCCTCCTATATAAAAGTGGGTGGGCAGAAGGGAGGTGCCTGGAGAAGTTGGTGGTGGTGAGTTGATGGATGATGATGCAGTGGAAGGTGGCTGGTGGGGTGTTGAAAAGGGAAGTGTGGGGAGAGGAAGGGTTCTGGAGCAGAAGAGGGGCAGTGAAGCAGATTTCTCTGTTTCATTGATGGGGGCTGTGTGGTCTTCTCCTCAGGAGCATGCACAGGGTGGGCCTGGGAAGGACAGGGGCTTGAGGGCTGGGTGGAGGCAGTGCAGTGGGTGCCTCTGCTGATCTGGGGAGGTATGGGTGAGAATGGGGTGGAAGTTCTGGGTCTAGCTGCAATTTGCTGCTTGGCTGAGTATGAGAAGATGGGGAGCTCTGCAACCCCTTCCCTAAATGCATGTGGAGGGTCAGGACTGTGACTTGAAATCCCTCCAGGAGCCTGGTGCCAGGGGTATGAAGCCATGGTGGAGCTTCCTCTGCAGTGGGGGTTGGGGCTGTAGTCCCTGGATGTAGGTGAGGCTGGGCTGAGGTGGATGAACCCAGAGCCTTGTCCCTGTTGGCCTCTGAGCATGAGGACTGGAAATGAGCATATACATAGGGAAGACTTTTCCTGGAGGCCTGGCTCTCTGCTCCAGACCTGTAGTGGTGCTAGATTGGGTGCCTCTGGGACAGGCTCTGGGGTGCAGTGGTTGTGCTCTTGGGGAGATGAGTGTCATGCCCTGCAGAAGGCTGGGGCTTGTTATCCTCTTCCCTCTTGGAGGGGGAGGAATTCAGAAGAGTCTGAAGTAGGTTTGGAGTGAGAAGGCAAAGCAGGGAGGTCCATGGAGAGAAGGAGACCAGACACAGCAGATGCTGGTTTTTCTGATGTCCAGGGGGAAAGGGCAGGCTCTCCTCTTGGAGAGGAACATTCCTCTGCTGTCTTGAGTGGATCCAGCTGAGGCAGTGTGTGCATTAAAGCCTTACAAAGCTCTCAGCATTTGGAGTGGCTCACAACGGGCTGGCTGTGAACTGAGCAGTAATCAGAGATGTGCAGGTCTGTACATGATGGGGTCTGAGCTTTGAGATGTCTTGTAGCTCATTCTGTGCTACCTGACATGATGCCAGTGCTTGGATAGTCAGGAATACCAAAAGGACTTAAGTAGACCCCTCATAGGATGACCTGCATGCAGCAGCCAAGCACTGCTCCAAGAAATCCAGATTGTTTCTAGAGCCTTTAGCAGCAGGAACATCTCTTCAGATGACTCTTGATCTACAACTGGCTCTTGACTAAAGTCTGATCACAAGATGCAGCTGTTTTGGGGTGAAGCTGGAGCAGGCCTGTGAATAATTATCCCTGACTTGGGGAACAAAGCTGGTTTGTATGGCAAATTAATACCTTTAATTTAATGTCTTGGGTCTAGGTAGTGTTCCCTGACATGTTTTCATAGAGGGTTTTAGGTGAGAATGGAACTTTAAAGGTCCAAGCCCCTGCACTGAGCAGGGACATCTGCAACTAGAGCAGATTGCTCAGAGACCTGGCCAACCTCACCTAGAAGGANCTCTAAGTACTGAAAGGCCACAATAAGGTCTTGTTTTCTTGCTAAGCATATTGTTTTATTTCTTTATTGCTGTCTAGGGATCCTCAGGACAATTTTGTGCTTGTGGATCAAAAACTATAATTGCAGCAGGTTTCTAGGGGCCTTAAGTGACTGAATTATGAATATCCCCAAGGATGGAAATTTCTTCCATATCCCTGGGCCTGAAAGGAACCTATTTCTTCTCATTAATTTTTCCACAGAGATTTAAGGAGGAAAATGAAGGTGAGGAGATTGTGGTGAGCTTAGCCTTTGACTGGTTTGTGTATTTCTGAGTTGCCACTTTCCTTCCAGTCTAGGGAACCAAGTGTGAGAAGACTGTGCTATTCTCTCAACAGCTGCTGGAGATGCCAGAGGGCCCATCAGTGAGGAAGTTCCAGCTGCTGACCTCCCCTTTTTTGGGACAAGTGGTGGCCAAGGAGGGGGGAAGCAGCAGGAAGATCAATGTGAATGACCTGAATGCCCTGAGGCTCCAGGATTCCCAGGTGAGCTGTAGTTCAGATCAACTTATTGGTCCATGAGATGTCTGAGGCAGCCCACCATCCAAAGACCATCTAGTTTTAGTTTAGCAAGGGAGTTGGAGGTTGCATAAGATGATCTCCAGAGGTCCTTTTCAACTCCTACCAGTCTGTAACTGTGACATATCTGTGATGTGGGTACTTGAGACAGTCACACTGGGTCAGTTCTGCTGGGAGCTTCTCTTGCCTGACTTCTCTCAGATGATGATCTGGACTTGACTGACAAAATGCTAGTGCAGCCTCATGTCTGATCACAAGGTAGTCTCAGCTGGGAGTGTAGATGTGAGCTGCTCAGTTGTGGCTTCAGAGACACCCTTGAGTTAGGTGACCCTAGCCAGAGACACTTGAGGCCAGCACAAAGTGGGGAGGGGAATGAGAAGAATTGATGAAAAATTTTGAAACCCAAAGTATCCTGGTGTGTCTCCTTGGCCTGACAAGAGCCTGGGGGTGGCTTCACACTGGAGTAGCCTCTGTACAGCTTGTGCTTCATGTAGACAAGGGATGCTGAGAGGTTGACTGCAGCTCTGAGGGGAATGGCTGAGATGCTTGGGAATCCCGTGTGCAGGGTGGAGTGATGTCACCTCTGTCTAAAAGAGGCTGTAGCAAATAGTCACTTGTATGGAAGTAGAAGTTCTATGGATCCTCAGTACACCTCTCCTCCTTTCTCAGGTTCATGGGAAGAACCTGTACCTGGAATTTGTGGCAGCTGAAGGTCCTTTAGGACCAACTGCAGAAGAGACAGCGCTGCGAGGAGAGGTTGCAAAAGGGGAAAGCTCTGCTTGGGGAGGGCATGAACAGGTTCATGCTTCACAGGCACATCCCCAGGATGAGCAGTCACAGGAACTCCAGCACTCCAGCTCTGAAGTCCCAGAGGATGCAGAGGGACCAGGGAATTGGCTGTGCTTCCACTTTGGCTTGTTTGGCAGCGTTCGGGCAAACGAGCTCTCCAGAGCAAAGAAAGCCAATAAGAGGGGAGACTGGAAGGATCCTGTACCCAGGTATTTAGTGGAGTCCTCACACTCTGTTTTCTCCCCCTCTCTCATTCTGGAGAGGCACTAAATTTGTGGGGGGATGCTCGTGGCCCTGTCTCCTCTCTGGAGAAGTGGCACAAATGGGTGTGGGGTGAGCTCAACCAGGGAAGCCACAGTGTGCTGGTGGGATGCACGTTGCCTGCCTAGCTTGGAGATCAGAACACCAGCTCAGTCCATGTCCTAGGTTCTAGAGTAGAGATTGTCCTGTTGGAGTGGGCACTGGAGAGGTTGCATCTCAAACACTGTGTTCAGTTTTGGGCCCCTCACTCCCAGAAGGACACTGAGGGGCTGTAGTGTGGCCAGAGAAGGGTCTGGAGCACAAGTCTGATAAGGAGCAGCTGAGGGACCTGCGTTTTTTTTGGTTGATTTTTTTTATTTTATTTTTTTTAGCCTGGAGCAA
Organism: Ceyx cyanopectus; assembly: GCA_013401355.1. Classification (NCBI taxonomy): domain Eukaryota; kingdom Metazoa; phylum Chordata; class Aves; order Coraciiformes; family Alcedinidae; genus Ceyx; species Ceyx cyanopectus. The sequence continues at coordinate 7,656 of VYZU01030618.1, read as the reverse complement.
AGGAGGCTCAAGGAGTCCACCCTTGCTCTCAACAACCTCCTCCAGGAGGCTGGAGCCAGGCACAAGCCACTTGATAAGAGGAAAGGGCTTCAAGTTGCCCCAGGGAAAGTTTATCTTCAGCTGAGGAACAAATTCTTCCCTGCAAGGGTTATCTAGGCCTGGCCCAGGCTGTCCAGGGCAGTGGTGGAGTCCCCATCCCTGGAGGGATTTCAAAGCTAAGGAGATGTGGTGCTGATGGACATGGTTTAGTGGTGACCTGGCAGTGCTGGATTAATGGTTGGACTCCATGATCTTAAAGGTTTCTTCCAACTGAAACGATTCTCTTTCTTCCAGAGCAAAAGATAACAACTGGTTCAGGGTTGCTTTTGATGAAAGACTTTAACTTCTCTGCTTCTCCCAGGCTGGTTCTGCACTTTGAGAATGGAGGCTTCCTTGCCTTCTACAACTGCCGAATTCACTGGTGCTCTTCTCTGAGGGCTGATCCTGCTTCAGACATCTTGTCTGTGGAATTCCACCGTGGCCAGGCACTGGATGCCCTCAGTGCACCCAATCCCATCTGCTACACCCTCTTAGACCAAAGATATTTTTCAGGGCTGGGTGAGTTCCAGGGCATAGTGGCAGAGCAAGAGCTGGAGGAAGGTGGGTGGGATGGCTACAGATCCAGGGCTGCATGTCTGAACATTTGACTCCTTAGCTTTGTGGCTTCTAGTTCTGGTTGATCCAGCTGAGGGTATGTGGGCATCTTGCTGAGGGCAAGGCTTGCAGCCTGCTGTAGCAGGCTCCAGTTACTTGAGTGCAATGTGTGTGTCCTGTGGTGCAGTGTCCATTAAACTGCCTTAGTGTGGGTGAGACTGTGGTCTTCTACTTGTGGAAGAAAGGAAGGTCTGCATCAGGGTGGTGGGAAGAGAATATCTTCCAGTTGGAAGTCTACTTTTACTTGCCATGTGATAGAGGGAATGGCATTGCTGGGTGTGATCCTTGAGGCAGGTGTCACAGATTGAAGCCATAGTTCTGCATCACCTTGAGTAACATCCTTATTGTCTCCTTATTTCTGACCTTTTCCAGGGAACATCATTAAGAATGAGATCTTGTACCTGGCCAAGATCCATCCATTAACTCCAGGCTCTCTCTTGGCTCCCTCTGATCTGGAACATCTACTGGACTGTGCTGTTCAGTTCAGCTCTGACTGGCTGCACAACAAGCTCTGTGGCAAACGGCTGCACTTTCAGATCTACCAGAAGGAGCAGTGTCCCCTTGGCCATGTGGTGATGAAGGGAACCCTTGGACCCTCAGGTGGCTTCAAGAGACTGACATGGTGGTGTCCTCAGTGCCAGCCTGAGGTGTTCTCAGGAGATGGGGATCCTGCCACAGTCACTGAGTGACCTGCTGTTGTGTCCCTCCCTCTCCTGGGAGATGTCCAAGTGGTGTCTGAACCATGGTCTTGGTTGTCCTCAGAAGGGCTTGATGGTTTCTTTGAGGCTGTTGAGTTTGCCTCTTGGGGACAGCAAGTTGGCAGAGTTAGGTGCTCAGGTTACTGGAATCCCTGTAGTACCTCTGTTTCTCTGGCTGAAGTACTTGTACCTGTCTGTCACTTTTAGTCCAAGTGACACAAGTGTAAATAGTTTGACCAGTTTGACGAGTTCTGAGGTGTCTTGTACTTGTCTCTTGAGTGGCTGTTCCCTGTCAGCTCTTATAGGGAGCAGCTCCCCCTTTTGAAGGTGAGAAGAGAAACCTCAGCAGCACTCAGTGGAGCTCATCTCTGCCTCCACAGCTTTGGGTTGTTGTTGGTGTTATTTTGGGGTTTGTTTTTTTGGTTGTTTTTGTTATTTTCAAGCTGCCAATTCCAGATCTCACTGTAAATAGGAAAAATGAAATATACTATGTGATGGGGATTGCATAAAACTCATTATCTTCACAGGAACTTGAAAGCAGAAGGGTTTGGAAATGGAGATGATGTGGTCCCTCCTCTGAGCTGTGTGGCTCTGCTGCTTCCATCCTCTCTCACAGGATCTGGGTTTATTTTAACAAATTGGAAGATAAAAGCTGGAGGTGAATTACTGATGCTCAGCAAGTTCCATGTGGTAGTTTCTTGGTTAAAAAACTGAAGTGTACAGGGAAACTCCAGCATTTGGTGTTGCCCTGATGGCATCAGTAGCTTTCTTCAGCTCTGTCAGGGTGGCTGGAGGGGAAAACCCTTTTCACTGGAAATGGATTGCAAATTGGATTGTAAATCCCTATGGGAACACAGAGAAACACCTCAGTGATAGGCTGCTTCCCAAACAAGACTTTCTGGAGCAGGTGGGTGGCACCAGCTGATCTCCAGAGGTCCTTTCCACCCCCCATCATGCTGTTTTTGTGTTGTGAAGGGTGGTATTTTTTCAGTTCCCTTTTAAACCAAAGAAAAGAACCCAAAAAAGCTGAGCCTCACACCTTGAAGGGTGAGAGAGCAGCTGGGGGTCCAGAGATGGGTGGCAGAGGTCACGGGGAGAAGCCTCTGACCTTGCCTCGCTGGGATGCTCCTGCTGCCCGCAGGGAGGGGAAGTGCCGGGGGGGAAAGCACAGAAGGGCACGTAATACAACTAAAAACCCGCCTCGGGCACGGCGGGAAAGCGGCTCTGGAGCCGGACTGGTGGCTTCGGGGAAGCGTCGCGTCCCTTCCCGGGGACCCCGTGGGGTGGGTGGGCGTCTCCGAGGGGCATCCAGGTGCGTGAGCCGCCCGCCGCCTCCCTCCCGCCACCGCCTTCCCGCTCCGCGTGTGGCGACGAGCGCCGCCACCCAATCAGCGGCGGCCGGCGGCCGTCACACCAGCCCTGCCGCCTTCCTATTGGCTGGCGCTGCACTGGTGCGAGCGCGTCTCGGCCAATCAGAGCCTCGCTTGGCCTACCGAGCGATGGCCCGAGCGAGCTGATTGGCGGAGGGGCGGAGCAGAGGCGGACCCGCCCGGCTCCGGTTAAGCAGCGGGCGGTGGCGGCGGCGGGGAAGGATGAGCGTGGCCCCCATGGAGCTGCTGAGGAAATGGCTGGGTCACCCCGAGGACATCTACAACCTGCTGCGCTTCAAGATGGGCGGCTACCGGGCCGTCATGCCGCGGCTCGACCCGGTGAGCGGGGCGGGAGGCGGTAACGGGTGGGGGGGAAGGGGAGAGATGCGATTAGGTTATTCCCGGGGGGGGGGCGGAGGGAAGTGTCATCCTGCGCGGCTTCGGCGTTGCCATGGGGAGCGATGCGCGGTTGCAAGGTGCTCCGAAGCACCGGCTACCGGAGTCGGTGCCGGGTATCGCACCTGGTTGTGGTTTTCCGGGTACTGCGGCGGGTCCCGCCTTCCCGTGCATTGCTCGGGGTCGGTGCATTGCTCGGGGTCGGTACCCTGTGGGTATTGCACCGGCTCTAAGGGATGCACTGGCCCCGTGCCTTGCATCGGCTCCAGGATTTCCGTGCATTGCTCGGGGCCGGTACCCTGCGGGTATTGCAGCGGCTCCATGCGATGCTCGGGTGCTTTCCGTGCATCCTACCGGCTCGGGGCTTTCCACGGCCCGATGGCTGAGTGAGAGCGGTGGCTCTGTGATCCCCACGTATAGCACGTCCCCGGTGCAGGATCCCGGTGCCACCGGTTGGATGCTTTCCGTGCATCGCAGCGGCTCCGGGTTTTGCGCAGCGCTGATGATGCTCGAGGGGTATTTGCGCGACCACCGGCTTCGTGCTCCCCGTGCATCGCAGCGGCTCCCGGCACTGCCCGGCTGCTCTGCACCGGCTTTTTTGCCTCCCGTGCATGGCACAACCCCGGCGGTGCCCAGCTCCGCGCATCTCTCGCCATCTGTTCTTCCCTTGCCCGGCCCCGGCTCCGGCCACTGGCTCTGCCGGGGCGGGCCCCGCGTGGGTTAAGGGGGCGGGCCGGGCAGTGGGGGGCGGAGCGGGGTGCAGCCCCCCCATGGCGGCCAGCACCAAAGCCGTGTCCCTCTTCAAGCGGACCCTGACCCTCTCCCCTCCCCGGGGCTCCCCCAGGACCTTGGGGCGACTGCGGCATGGGGGTCGGAGGCTCCAGCAGCGGGGTGTCTTCGCGACCCCCCCGGCCCCGCCGCCGGCCGCGGTTCCCCCGCTTCAGCCGCCCCCCTGCTCCCCGCTCTGCCCGCAGGACTCGCTGGGACGAGGCCTCCGAACCTGCTACCGCTACCTCAACCAGACCAGCCGCAGCTTCGCCTCTGTCATCCAGGCTCTGGACGGAGAGCTGCGGTGAGTGGGGGGACGTTGGGGGGGCGTGGGGTGGGTGCAGTGAACCCCCACACTGGGGTTCCCCAGGAGGTGGTGGGTGCAGAGAATTCCACACTGGTGCAGCTCAGCAGGTGGTGGGTGCAGAGAACCCCCCCATTTGAGTTTCTCAGGAGGTGATGGGTGCAGAAAATCCCCACATTGGGGCTCCTCAGGAGGTGGTAGGTGCAGAGAATCCCACACTGGGGCTCCTCAGGAGGTGGTGGGTGCAGAGAATCCCACACTGGGGTTCCTCAGGAGGTGGTGGGTGCAATGAACCCCCACAGTGGTGCTTCTCAGGAGGTGGTGGGTGCAGTGAACCCCCACATTGGGGTTTCTCAGGAGGTGGTGGGTGTATTGTCTCCCCATACCGAGGCTCCTTGGGAAGTGAGGGGTCCATGCAATGCACCCCCTTATATTTCTTTACCCAAGCTGCTGGGAAATGCCCCCTATTCCACCCCAGTTCAGCAGATTGCCAGTGCAGATCACCAGGATACTGGGCTGAGCTGTCTGAGAGGCACTGGGTGCAACCCCACCCCGTGCAGCTGGACATGGAGTTTTTCACGTCCAAGCTGACCAGGAATCCTGTACCCCCCCTTCTTGAGCTGGGTACCTCAGCTGAGCAGGCCTGGAAGTGGGTGCCACAGCTTCTTGGCCAGTTAGACGTGGCACCTGGCCATGTGCTGTGTGTGTGACACCCTGGGAATGTGTGCTGGCAGTGCCAGGCTTGAGGCTGGCCAGTGGGAGGAGGTGAGCAAAAATCCAGGGCTGACCGAGGGGTCTGGACCTTGCCTGGAAGGTGCTTTTGGAAGCAGCTGCCTCAAAACCCACACGGTGGTCAGAAAGCTGGGGGGGGAGGGGGTTGTGTTTGTGTGTGTGTGTGTGTGTGTGTTTGTGTGTGTTGCTGCACCCTCATTTTTGCTGTATGTATTTTGCTGACCCATGCAGAAAAGCTTCAGATGGTAACAGAGGATGCAAAGCTCAGCTAGCCTCTGGCCTCGTGCATGAATATCAGTATATTCTTCTCTATCCATGCAGCAATGGCTGATTTTAGGGTGCAGCTCTTCCTCCAGTTCACCCCAGTCTGGGTTAATCATCAGAATTAGGGGCTCCTAGAAACTGCACCAGCTACATCCAGCACTGCTGTGGCTGCTGATCCCAGTCTCAGGAGCCAGGCTGAACACTGGGTTATCTGTGAGGTTTCTGAGCCCTGCTTTGGCTCTTTGGATGGTGCCCCATAGCTCTCATCCAGCATCCCTGAAACTTTCTGCAGCCTGTTTTAAGGAGAAGGTGAAGAAACGAGGCGGTTTGGCCGGGGTTGTGTGGAAAGGTGAGAGTGATGCCAAGAATGAAATTTTTCTTTCCGTGCTTGGTGTGTTAGCTCATGTAGAAATGAGCTCAAAAATAAAAGCCAATCAGTAAACCACTTTGAAACCCATTAGTGTCTGCACACGATGTGCTTGTTTTGCTCTTCCTGCAGTTACTTCTCTTGTTCTTTAATCCTTGTGGATCCTGGTTGGGATCAAGTAGGCTCCTTCCCCCTCAGGGCACAAGAAACAGTCTGCCTGGCATCCTGAAAATGTTATTACAGGATCTTTGTGATCTGGGATCGACTCTGAACTTCACCTGGCACTGGGGAGGAGTGGAAGAAATTTGTTTTCAAAGCCACTGGGGCTCCTCCAAAAGAATTTAGGGACAAAAGAGGGAAATGCAAAATAGGCAGAATGCAGTTGCAGGGCAGGGACTTTACCAAAGGGATTAATTTTGCTGGATGGCAACAAAAGAAGGACTTTCACTGGTGAAAACCCCATTCTGGGGGTTAAACTGAACCCTTCTGCTTACAGATGGCTTCATATTTGCTCCTGTGCTTGCTGGTTGAAGGAGCTGCTGGTGTAGGAGTCATTGACATGCTGAGATCACCTGGGGCAAGGTGTCCTGTGTCACATCTGGGTCCCTTCCCCTGCCACAACTTTGTTTTCAACTTCTTTGGGCTGAAATCTCCCTGTTTGAAGGCTGGGGAAGCACAAAGATCTTGCTCCCTGGTTTCCAGGAGAGTTTCTGTGTGTTCCACCAAGGACTGTTGGAAGACTGAGAACTTTGAGATGAGTGTGTCCAAGGCCAGGGTGTTGGTAGTTGAGTTAAAATGATTGGTTCTTTCTTGCTTATTTTTTTTGGCCCCATAAGCTGTCTGTTTTGCTGGCCAGGACTGTGTCCAGCCCATGGCTCTGTGGTCAGAATGCTTTTTTGGAAGGTGGGAGCCTTAAAACTGTGACTGAGCCAACATCCTAACTTCTGGTAGTGGAGTTATGAGTCAACATCTTCGTGTTTGTCTTGGTGGTGGAGAGGAGGAGAGAGGGATTTTCTGTCTTACCTTCCTCTGCTGCTGGACCTCATGGTCCTGCCTGTCCCTGGGACCCTTCAGGATCAACTCCTGCAGGTTTAGCTGCTCTGTGGAGAGGAGCAGCCTCCTGCTGGCCAAAGGTGAAAGTGGTGGCAAGGAGAAGGGAGAAAAGAGACCTCAGCTGAGAAGGGGGGAGTTTAGGATCTCCATGGAGCTGAATTGAGTATAGGATTGAAGCTGGGGATGCAGTTAAGGTTGGGATGCAGAAGTAAGTTTTAACAGTTCTCTGGAGGTATTGCCAGCTCTTGGCAGGTTGTCAGTGTGGGAGGTGCTTCTGGGATGGCAGTTCAGGTCCATGTCTCTGCTTTTCACAGTTGCTGCTGAAGGGGGGAAGGAGTCCTGGGCACTGGCTGAACATTGGCAGCCTGGCTGAGATGGAAAAACTCAGTCTTGCAGAGGGAGGGCACGAGAGAGCTGCTCATAAGCCCTTGGGTGTGTGGTTTGGTGGAGGAATTAAATACCCTTCAGTTAAGGGCAAGGGGGGGGAATAAAGAAAAAATAAAATCCAAATTTAACAGGGTTGGCTCAAAGAACCAGACAGTTTTCCCTGGCTGCTTAATCACCACTGTTGTCCTCCCAGGAGAGCCCCAGTTAAGCCTGGTAATTAGCATTTCATCAGTCTGAGCTTGTTTCCATTGGTCATGCTGTTAATAAGCTGATCATCTCCTGGAGGTATCACTCTGCTTGTTTAGATCTAGAGGATTAGTTTCATACAAAACCTGAACATGGGATTTCTCACCACTAGGATGCTTTTGTTGGGGTTTTTTTCTGCTTCAGCTGCAGAAATGAGGAGCCTTGGTGGGGAAGGCAGGGGGGGTGGAGCAGCATGTTTCTAATGCATGTATTTGGTGTCCCTGCACTGTGGGGGAACAGCTGCTGTTCCTAGGTGGGGGCTGGGGAAGATGACCCTGGACTAGCTGAAGATCACAGAATGGTTTGGGTTGGAAGGGACCTTAAAGATCATCTAGTTCCACCCCCTTGCCATGAACAGGGACACCTGCCACTAGACCA